>JAABKJ010014639.1:0-10074 GCA_011634705.1 Andricus grossulariae
TTACAGTTGTCGATGATTTGACCTTTAATTTTAAAAGGTCTGGGCGCAAATGTGGGGGGAATGCAAAGACCGAGCGCATAGCGCGAGTTAAACAGATCATCGAGCGCGAAGCGCGAGATAAATATATTATCGAGCGCGAAGCGCGAGAACCAACACGCTTGAAAGATCCCTTTTTAAGTTAATTCCATTATCACCCTCTCTTTTTATGTATAACATTTTTACGGAATTCCTCTTTCTTTGGTTCCTTTCATTATATGAGATTTGCATGACATGCCCATCAAACTCATGTCACTTTGTGATTCTATGACTTGAAAGAACGCTGTGGTATTTCTAATTTCCATACAAATTGTTTTGGTATTCATCTCTCCTCATCCTTAGCGGTCTTCTTATTTGACCGACAAATGCTGCCTTACAACTTCTACATTTTATTTTATAAACTAAATTCTGTTTTTCCATTTTTTCCTGTATATCCTTTTCCAGCTTTATAGTTCCGTTACTTTTTAATGAAATTATATAAATTGTATGTAAACTCATTTTTCCTATTAATAATCTCAAGGCTTTTGAAATTTTTTCAAAATTAGGTAAAACAACCGTGTTGAATTTATTGAATTCTCTCATCTCTTTATAGTTATGATTATTGTCTTTTCGATTTATCTGATGAACTTTGTTTTTTTACATGGTTTTCTATGAAAAAAAGATGGATAGTGGTTCAGATAAGAATCTGTTCACATAATTCTATATTTTTTTAATGAAAGTTTTGATGTGACAATTCTATAGCCCTATCAACCACATTTTTTACAATTGCAATTTTATTTTGTATTGGATGATTAGTAAGGAAGCTCAAGGTACGTCCTAAAAATAATTTTCGGTACCAATCGGTTATAGTTTTGCCCTCATTTGTTTTGATTAATGTTAGATCCACAAAATTTAATTGATTCCTTCATTAAACTTTTTATATAGAATTTTAGTGTGTTCTTTTTATACTGTCCTATTTTTTCCAATTGCATTCTTTACTTTATCAAGAGGAATATTAGAAAACATCGCGATGGCATCAAAAGAAGCTAAAATATAATCTTGTGGAATCGGGATTCCTTCAATACGTTCTAGGAAAACTGTACTTTTAACTGAATTTTTCGAAATCGATATTGATTTTTCAAAGATGTTATTAAGTTATCCTTTTAATTTTCTTGTTGGAGGACCTATTGTTGATATTTCAGGTTTTAATGGGTAAGTAACTTTATGAGCTTTAACCCTCCGTTTAGACTTCTTTTACCCATGTTCCGTTTATAGACAAGGTCTTTTAAGTCCGAGTCAGTTTTTGAAGTGTTTTTGGCTTTAAAAACAACTGGTAAAACGCTGGTGGACTTCTTAAAGCATCTACTACATGACCTAATTGTTGTTAGTGTTAATTGTTAAAAACTTTTTGAATAAAAATCTTTTCCCGCAGACGAGATATTCTAGTTTGAAAAATCGTGTGTGCCTTGAAAGCCCCTGTCTGTAGACGGAGGGTTAATTAAACCGCAGGATAAAGAGAGAACTGTATTAATAGTATCGATATCACATTTATTAGCATTTCCAAGACAGCCTTTTAATATATTAAAAATATTAAAGGTTCCTTTTTTTGTGATTTTTTAAGAGGTTTATTTTCTATGATTTCAAAACTTTTTTTGTATTCAGTTATCGTAAAAATAATTTAGTATATGCTTTTAGATGGCAATAACTCATTATAACGTCATATTTATTATTTTAATCAAATAATCTATACTTGATATTCGTAAAAAATGGTAAATCTTCTCTAAACGTTCGGTTCTCGGATTGCATTTAACTATTCACTTGTACTCTAACGTCGGACAATACCAGAAAAAGTTTCATCCCAATAAACTTATCGGAAGACTGCATTTTGTCCGCCCTCGCACTCTAAAATGTATACAAAATAAATGTGAACATTTTTTTACTTTCCTTTAAACGTTCAGTTCTCAGATTGTACTGAACTAATCATTTGTTCACGATGTCTAACAATAACAGAAAAAGTGTTATTCCAATATACTTATCGGAAGACTGCGTTTTATTCAGACGCGCTCTCTGAAATGTAGGAAGAAGTGCGTAGGTGGATAAAACGCAGTATTCCGAGAAGAATATTGAGATGAATCTTTTTTTTTTGTGTCGCCTGACTTCAAATACAAGTGATAAGTGAAAGAAAATTTGAGAACCGGATTTTCAGAAGAAAGTTATAATTTTTCAGAATTTTTCTGTGTACATTTCAGAGTAGGTAAGCTGATCAAACGCAGTATTCGATAAGGATATTGGGATAAAACTTTTTATTGCGTTGCTAAACATTACGTGCAAGTAATTATTAAAAGGAAATTTGAGAACCGGATATTTAGAGGGAAGTTATAATTTTTTCTGAATATTTCTGGGTACATTTCAGAGAGCTTGGGTGGATAAAACGCAGTCTTCCTATAAGGATGATAGGATCAAACTGTTTTTTGTCTTGTAGGACATCGAGTATAATTAATGAACAAACTTTTCATAACCGGACATTCCGAGGAAAGTTATCATTTTGTTCGAATTTTTCTGTGTACATTTAAGAGTGCGTGGGAGGATAAAACGCGGTCTTCTGATGAGGATAATGGGATGAAACTTTTTCTTCAAGATGCAGGCTTTGAAATGCTCTATAATATAAGTTTCTTGCTGAAGAAAAACGTATCCTCAACAATAAAAATAGTATCCAAGAAACCGCATTTTTATGTAAGTCAAAAATTCGTTTTTAAATAAAAAAACAATGGAAGATACACTTTAAACTAAAAAAAAAGAACGTATTTAAAAGGAAAATTTCTTTCATACTTTTCTGTATGTAAATAACTGCGATCAAGACTGCATCTAAAGATAGTTTTTTCATAACTTTATGCTCTCGAAGATGTGTTATATTATGTTTGAAGTTGTAGACTCTGGAAGCTACGAACATGGTTCTTTAAAGCAACTAATCCCGACGCAACCGGATTATGCACGTCATCCACTCCTGCTCCTTCTGTCCTAGAAGATAAGCAAGAGTGGGAAATTTACGTGAAATGACATCGTACAACACTGTTCCTTGGAGTTCGGTCTCTAGCCGCGGAGGACCTTACGCGACAGATGGGACAGTTGGAGATGAAGATTTTACCTCTGGATACTTTTTTAGAGCTACCAATCTTTGCAGAATGTTATGAGGAACAGTGTTGATGGACCAGATGAAGTGATCTCAGAAGAACAGCCTTTTGCATCCGGTTCGCGATGGATCGAGCCTAACGCTGGCAAGCCGGAATCTTGTTGAGTTGGCTGAGAAACGAAACTTTCATACATCCAAGACAGCCGATTATGAGAATTACAAGATGGAATTTGTAGCCTTGGTACAGCTTGATAAGCTCGAAAAGAAGCGCTTGATATTTAGCCCTTTCTCTTCCTCCTTTGCCATGATATTACCATCGTCTGATGCCGAGAATTGAATCACGCAAATGATCTTCGGCTTCAGATCTTGGAGGACAATATCAGGTTTTGTGGCATTGATATGTTGAGTGATGGAGAATGAGAAATTCCTATAGATCTTACACTGGTCATTCTCCACAACGACCTCCAGTTTCCCCTGGGCGTATGGCAAGACGGGCATTACATCAACACCATATACGTGCCGAAGATGGTAAGACCACACTTTTACAGCCGCATTGTGTCTTTCTATATAACCCTAGCATGCATACTTTGAGCATCCACTAAGAACATGTCGAAGTGTTTCCGGCCCTTGCTTACACGCTCGGCAGTTGGTATCGCCTACAGTTACATTCATTATGCGCTTGCGGTAAACTAAGGTGTCTGTAACGCCGCCTTGACAGGCAAAAAGAAATCCCTTAGTCTCCGACCTCAATTCAGCAGACTTGAGAAACATGTTGGACAGACCCGTCGATATCTCGTGTTCACGTATAATGCCGTAGAATTTACCATGAAGGGGCTTGTTAGTATGTTCTCTTAAGAAGCGAATGTTCTGCTTCCTATGCACGACTTTTGAGCACCAAAGGTGTTAGTGACGCTAGGCCATGTGTAGTGTCGCCGGAATCAAATGGGAGGCTAAGCTCCTCTGCGGCCCTATCTGCGGCACGGTATAGAAACGCCGCAGCATTGAGAACTTCATGTTGATATACGAGTCTCATAAGAGAATCTGTGCTGTTTAGAACTGAGCAGGCTGTAGCCAGAACCGTTCTCCGATGAAGACACTCTAAGCTTAGCAAGCCTCTACCCCCTTTATCTCGAGGGAGATATATTCGAAGTACGGAAGATCTAGGATGATGACTTCGATGGATTCTCATCATCTTGCGTGTGCTTCGGTCAAGTTGCTTCAACTCATGGACGTTCCATTTTACTGCACCAAACCTGTCGAGCAGTATAGGAATCGCCAATATATTGGTTGCCTGGATCTTATTCTTCCCAGATAATTCGGGAGCCCGAATTTTTTTGAGAATTTAGCGATACCTTTTGTGAAGGGTCATTTTTACCATACGCACATCTTGGGTTTCAGTTTGCGGTTTTCCAAGATATGTATATGCCTCTCCATTACCAAGATGTTCAATGATATTTCCACTTATGAGTTCAACATTCTGACCGTCACGCAATGATATAGTTCTTAGTCTTCCTTTGTGTAGGTGGACGCAGGCACACTTGTCCAGTCCAAAGCTCATGCCAATCGCCTTAGAGTACCTATTTACCGTCACCACAAGGATATCAAGGTGCTCTTTTGAAGAGGCAAAGAATTTAAGATCGTCCATATGTAAACGGTAGTTGACCTTATTTTCTCTTCTATTCGGCGGGCCACATACGTATCCAGAGCTCTTGCCTCGGAGCACAATAGATAGAGGCAAGAAGGAAATGCAGAAAAGTATCGAACGGAGAGTCTCCTTGGAAGACCCCCCTCTTATAGGTGACATAGCTGGTAATCACCTGTCTTTTCTCAGATGTTATGGCAAATCTTCTTTACATTCAAAACTATAATTTTAAATTTAAATTATAAATGTTTTAAAGATGATAAATATTATTAAGTATCATGCCATGTACATAGCATCAAGTGATATTCAAAGTATTTGGATATATTTTTTGACTAAAAAATGTAATGTGTGCAAATATAGTCACTGTCATTTTCACCGTTAGAAATTGAAGACTTTCAAATATCGTTAACCTTTAGAATATAATTATTCTAAAAAGTGTTAAAAATTGAACAATTCCAAACTTTTTTTAAAAATTGAAGTATTCTTAAATAGAATTGTGAAACTAAGTCATTGAAAATGATTTACTTTTATATTTTTCCTTACGCTTTTTGAAGTTCACTTATTTTAATCTAAAGTTCAAAATTAATTTGAAAATCAATGATAAAACATTTTCATGCGAGGGGTACAACTTCATTTTTAAGACATTTTTATACGATGTCACATTGACATATACTAATGAACTGTCACATTGACATGATAGATTTTTCTTCTAAAAATTTGTAATATTTTCGGACAAAAACAAAATTTACTGTCACTTCGCCGTTTTTCCCAGTCTTAAAATATTTTCGGGAATTTCCCCGTTTTCACAATCTACTAACCACTCTGATTTTCGAATCGAAGCTCAAAATTCTTTTCTTAGCATAAAAATAATTCTACACTACGCTGCATCAGCCGCTATACGTCTCCGTCAAGTTTACATTTTGTCCTCTAAAGTATCATTTGCATATTCATCGACAAAGTTCTCGTCCATTTTTCAATTTCCAACCACAAGGGAACTTCAATTTACTCAGCCTTACGCGATGCGATGGTATCTGCGGAATCAATTCGCCCTCGGGTCGCGCATTTCCTTCGGGCTTTGCGGAAATGATTCTAGTCAGATTTTTAGGTCTTAAGATAAATTATAAATATTTATAAATATAATAAAACTTTGCGAGAGTGAAATTATATAAACATCTATTAGATGCCCTGTTGTTCGTTGACTCTACGAGTCTTAGCTTTCAAAAAGTGTAAGTTTCAAGTTTTCGCGCTCAAACGGCCGACGCGTTAGCGCAAGCGCTGCCGTGCCCTATCCGCGACTACAAATTTCGATATCTCGCAAACGAAGGCCTATTGATCAGAGAAAAAAAAAATGTGTTTGATCTAAAGATGAGCTTTCATCTTTTTTATATGAAATTCAGACTGTGCAGTCTAAAATGATCTCGAAACAGGGGGAAATAGGGCAACGATGGGGGAATGAATCCTTTTAAATAAAACTAATGTAGGTACCATATTAAATTCAATATGAAACGCTTTACATTCCTAAGTATTCATGTTGAAATATATTACATTTTCAACAAAATAATTGAATTTTTAATCCCAAAAGATTTAAAATACAAACACAATGAGTTTTCAAGAAAAGAGTGAAATTTTCGAGCTAAAACGTCAAATCATTTAGAAAACTGTTGACTTTTAAACCCGAAAAGATAAGTTTTCAACAAAAAAGTTAACTTGCAATAAAGAAAGATGAATTTTCAAATAAATAGTTGAATTCACAAAAAAAAATAGTTTAACTTTCAAGCAAAAGAGACGAATTTTCAACAAAATGGTTGAATTTTTAAACAAATGGTTGAATTTTCCACCCAGAAGGAAGGATTTTCAACCTAAACTGATTAATTTTTAGTCGAACAGTTGCATTTTTTGCTAATAAAGATTTTAATTTAAAAATCAAAGACAGTTTAATTAAACCATAAAAGAAGAACAATTTTTGATAGTTCAAATACGTAGTTGAATTTTCAGCTAAAAAAATGAATGTTCATCGACAATAAACGAATTTCGAACAAAATAATTTAATTTTCAGACAAAGAGATGAATCTTCAACCAAACAGTTTGCAGTTGTACCCATGTAGTTGAATTTTAAATTTAAAAACATCAATTTTTAACCAGAAAGTAGAATTTTCAATAAAGCAGTTCAGGTTTCAACCAAGTAGTTGAATTTCCAACAAAAAAAGATTTTAATTTTAATTCAAAAACACTTAAGTACGACCAAAAACGACTAATTTAAAAAAAAAGTTGAATTTGCAACCAAACAAGATTTTCTACCAAAAGAGTTGAGTTTTCAACAAAAAAGGTTAATTTTCAACCAAGAATGATGAAGTTTAAAAAATTGTTGAACTTCCAAGCAAAAGAGACGGACTTTCTATGAAAAAGTTGAATTTTCAAGTAAAAAATATGAATTTTTCAGAAGACAGTTGAACTTTAACAAAAAATTTCATTTTCAACAAAAGAAGATGAGTTTTCGATCAATGAAGATGACTTTTTTACCCAAAAAGATGAATTCGCAACCAAGAAAGATTTTCTTCTAACAGAGATGAGTTTTTATCAAAAAAGTTAATTTTTAACCAAGAAAGATGAATTTCCAAACAAATGGTTGAACTTTCAAACAATATAGACGAATTTCACATAAAATAGTCAAATTTTCAATCAAACAGTTGAATTTTCGAACAAGAACATTTTTCAGAAGACAGCTGAATTTTCAACAAAAAAAGTTAATTTGCAACGGAAAAAGATGAATTTTCAACTCAAAGGGCGAATTTTATATTCTAAAATTTAATAATTGACTTTTCAACCAATAAGAATCAAGCAATTTTGATGTTAATTTATTTTTGTCTACAGATCTAGAATCAATATTTTTTTAATATCGATTTTTCTTTAAATTGTGAAAAAAATGCTCTCTTGCTCCGCTGGGATCCGAACCCAGGTCTTCTTTCAGATTGCTGGTCTGATGCTCTTACCCGATCACCTAGGGAGATACGAGACTATTTTCTTCACAACCCCCTACAACTTGAATACAAATGTCATTCCTTATACTTGTAAGATTCAATTCTTAAACATGAAAGTTATATTTATTTGTGATGTTAAGGTTTTTGAACAGGTAAATGTCGTAAATAATTTTTATGGTAATCAATTTTTGTCTGCAGGTCTAGAAGCAATATTCTTTGAATATTGATTTTTTTTTTAAATTGTAAAACTTTTTTTTTCTTTTTTTTACAATTTAAAAAAAATCAATATTAAAAAAATATTGATTCTAGAACTGTAGACAAAAATGAATTAACATCAAAATTATTTACGACATTTACCTGGTCAAAAACCTTAACATAAAAAATAAATAGGAATCAAGTTTCAATAAAAAAAAGTTGGATTTTCTTACTGTATTCATTTAATACAGTTCGCATTTAAGCGAAAAACTGAAAAAGGGGCAGTTTCTTGAAAACAGGGAAAATATGGTGATTTTTTACGAAAATAAGGGAATAAATTCTTTTAAATGCAATTAATCTAAGGACCATATGGAATTCAATGTGAAACGCTTCAAATTCCTAAGATTTTATGTAAGAAAATTCATTTCAAATCAAAAGAAATGAATTCCTAATAAAATAAGTATATTTTAAACCAAAAATGTGAATCCTTCACGAAACAGTTCCATTTTTAACCAAAAAAGATGAAATTTCTACCAAAGCAGTTGAATTTTCAACCCAAAAATATGAACTTTCAACAAGAAACTTAATTTGCCACCAAATAGTCGAATTTTCTACCAAATTGATGAATTTTCAAGCCAAAAAGACGAATTTTACACAAGATAGTTGAATTTTTAACCCGAATATATCAGAACTTTTGACAAAAAAAGTTAATTTTCAACCAAAAAAGATTAATTTTCATTGAAAAATATAATAGTTGATGTTTCAACGATGAAATTTTTTTATTTCAAGTCAAAAGTAATTTAGTACAATTAATTGCAACCAAAAAAGATTATCTACCAAAAGAGATGAGTTTTCAATAAAAAAGTTTATTTTCAACAAAGAATGATGAATTTTCCAACAAATAGTTGAATTTTCAACAAAATAGTAGAATTTTTAATTAAATAGTTGAATTTTCAAGCCAAAAATGCAAAATTTTCAGGACAGTTAAATTTGCAACAAAAAAGTTAATCTTTAACAAAGATGAATTTTCAATCAAGAAAGATGACTTTTCTACCAAAAAAGACGAATTTTTACCCAATAAAGACGAATCGTCAACAAAATAGTTGAATTTTCGACCAAAAAATATGACTTTTCAACAAAATCGTTAAATTTTCGACAAAATAATTAAATATTTAACCAAATACTAAAATTTTTAATCAAAAGAGATTAATTCTGTTCCAAAAATATAATATGTAGTAGTAGACTATTCAACCAAAAAGAATTAAGTTCCAATGGAAAATAGTTGGATTTTATTATTGGATTCCGATGGGTTGATATCACGTAAGGGGTAGTTTCCGAATGTTTATGGGATGGTTTTGGAAAATTGATTTTGGGGTCGTTGAGGAGCCTAAAATGAGCCCTTAATTCTGATGAACTCACTTTTTCAATGATTGCATATTTATTTTTCAGGGTAGTTTGTCTGTGATAGTGGTTGTTTTTTAAAAATTGAGCCGGGGGTCATTCGAGAGCCCTAAACGAGCCCTTAATGACTGTGAAAGAAAAAATTTGATTAAACAAATATTTCTACCATGGTACTGCTAGATTTACGTAAAGCTGGCAGTACCATGCATTTAAAAAAAATGCTGAGCCCAAAATTTGGCTTTTGGGTATTAAATGAGCCTTAAATGAGCCCTTAATTTTGGCATAGGTATTACATTGTTTGGGCATGGTGGTACTTCTAGGTTTACCCACCTTGAATTAACCTGAACTCACATGAAGGCACTTGAAATCACCTGAATTCATTTCAAATAACTTGAATTCTCCTGATGTCGCTCGAAAGCTCTTGAAATATCTGAAGTCATTTGAATTTACATGAAGTTACGTGAATTCACTTGAAGTCACTTGAATTTTCCTGAAGTCAGTGAAGTGTTCTGAAGTCATAGAAATATCCTGATGTATATTGAAGTCAGAAGAAGGTGTACACCCAATCATTCGAGAAAAGGGGGAAGTTTCTTGAAGATAGGGGAAAAAGGGGAAATTACACAGAAAAAACTGGGGTTCTATTGGAACCAATTTTTGGTTCCAAAGGAGCTGCAACAAAAAGGAACCTCTCTTGCTGAAAAGGAACCCAAAAT
>JAABKJ010014640.1:0-10074 GCA_011634705.1 Andricus grossulariae
TTTCAACAAAGTAATTCAATTTTGAACCAAATAATAAAATTTGTAAATAAAAAATATGAAATCTTAACGAAAAATTTAACCGTAGAAAAGACTGAAAAAAATTATTACTACATGAACATTTGAACTCAAATTCGATTTTTTTTTATAATTATTGAAACAAAAAATATGTTGAAAAAATCCTTTTTCTCTAGTTATGTACTGCCACCCTTCAATTATAGAAAGAAATTTTATCTCAGAGAGTAGCTGCTTTGATTAAATCTCTGAAATTTAATTAAATTTTGAAATTAAAATGGAAACGAATAGGGTGTTTTTCTTTTATTTCGCCCCTTTTTGTCCCTACTAGGATCAAAAGTTTGCCTCGTCGGATCGTAACTAGACTCCCGAGGGGCAGATACTGAAGGCAGATCCCCTCCAAAGAACGAAATTTACTTATTTTACATTCACTCTGAAAAAAAATTCATTCTCTTATTTAATAATAATGATAATAAATAATATAATAAATAAGAAATTGTTTTCCAGGTCAAGTTTAAAAAAATTTCCGGTACAGAAAAATTTCCGGTACACAATCTTTATGAATACCTGATTACAACATTGTATGTTTTTTACGAAAATATGCTACAATTGTTAAAAAAAATATTTAAAAAAATAAGCGATATATTAAACTTCGACCATTTAAAAAAATTGGTGCGAAGCGACAGTAAGAAAAAATTCGACTATTGTTAAAATAATTATTTTTTGTAAGTTTTGAACATAACACATGGTTCATAATATCGTTTCAATTCTTAAAATCATAGAAAACTTCTTTTCCCAGAGTCATTTTTTATAAATCCCATGACTTTTCTACGAAAATATTTTATAAACACTCGCCGAAGCAGATAAGTTTCTACATTAGGATTCCTACCTTACCGACCACGAGACCATTGCACAGCTGAAGTGGTTCTTGTCCGTGCTAAGTTTCTACCATGCTCTGGATTACGATTTTCTTAAACAATATCAAGGTTATTTACTATCTCAATTAAGCATTCCACACAAAATATAACCTTTGGAGGTTAACCAGAACATTCCAGAAACGCACGGATATAAACCACTTCAGCTGAATAACAGCCTCAAAGTTGGTAAGTTAGGAATCTTGATACAGGAACTCACAGGTATCAGTTGAAGATAAGGATTTAGGAAAAAAATTTGTCCGCGGTGCGAAAATCTCCTCGGCTACTTCGAAAGTCGATCGATTTGCGACTGAACAACCCAACTGGGAGTAAAATCTGGAGAGACAATCCTCGCTCTATTCGAAAACGTGACCGAGGTTCATCAAGAAAAAGGTGGTTGAACCCATTTTTACGAGGATCAAATTTTCCAGCCGTGACTTTTCTCGAATCTCGTACCATGTGGGTGAGAAGAAAATTATCACCCTAGAAAATTTGTTCGTTGCTGGTGGGTTCGTGAAAATCTAGCTGATGAGCTCTTGAAGATTAGATTCGCCTTGTGTTTGGGGAGCTGATTATCCGGTCCTTTGACGCTAGGTACTCTCTCGTTTTCGCCAAACACGTCGCGAGGGATAAAATTATATTGAAGATGTCTTGAGTTCTCCTAATACTAGTCTAACTTTCAACCAAGCAGTTGAATTTGCAACCAAAAAGGTGGATTTCCAACCAGAAATATTAATTGTTCACGAATCCAGTGACACAAAAAACTCATTTACATAGAAAATGTTGATAGAGCCTTCCTACAAAAGTACAGCAGATGTACGGTTCATTCTCATCGAACATCTTCACAAAGATGTTGAACACCATCATGAAAGTGCTTATCCATGTTGATAATAGATTAGAAGAAGGGTAGAGCCCCATTCTCTAAACCTAAGTCTGGAATTGAAAATCAGAGACTTGCCAATAATCGATGATTGATCACTCTTTGTCATCCCGACTGGTGTCTACTCTTTTCTTCAGGCTGAAACCGTTTTCCAATGTCGAGAACCAGCATCGGGGATCAGACAATGGTTGTGATTAGGGCAGAGTCCCTCGATCGCCTCCAGGGTGTGCCTCTTACTCTCCTTCACTTTAGACTCTTCAGAGGATGTAAAACCAGAAGGCATTGTATTGCGACATGTCAGACTGTCCCGGTTTGTTACTGACATGTACCTAGAGCTGGGGTGCATTGCAGGCTTGAACTGTTCTCCAGGACGTCAACCGGGCATTAACTTGATGTATGAGCTCGCTACCAACATGATGTCTGGTTAATGGCTCTTGTTGGAGGGGTTCGATGATGATGAGGGAAGCTGGAAGATTACGTCTGGCGTTCCCTCCATCTCCTCACCCCACCTCACCACCACACCTCATTCGCGAAATGGAATCAAGGTCCCTTTGATCCCGTCTCTTGTGACTTCCTAAGGGAAACCCACGTTGCTCCTCCTGATTCCATCATTTTCGGGGCGTGTATCACCTCCTTTTAAGGGTAATGAAATACCCGAGAGCTTGAAAGGTTTTTCGAGTCCGTAAAAAAGGTGCCGAGAGCTTTCTTCAATCGTCTCTTTGAATTATTTGATAGTGATCAGAAATTAAGTGAGCTGACTTCACAGCCTATCACTACTGCAGTGGCCTTTAAACTTGAAAGTTAAAAGACTGAGCTCGCTTACAATTGAATAGTAGATTCGATTTAGAAACTAAGCAGATTGAATCCTTTCATGAAATGTATTCGTTTTATTGAGGATAAATTGGCAAGGAAATGGTACTATTTACTCACTATTTGTTCACTCTGCAGATTAATGTCCTTGAATGAATGAAGTTGTGCTGCCTTGAGACGACAGTAAGGAAAACAATCTTAACTGGTCTTAACAGCCATTAGGTGGAACGACCAATTTGTCGAGAACTTTGGCCATTAAGCGGCAGGCCCGATCGCCAAAGCAATAGTTGTACCAAGATTATGCTCTGACACGTTATTTACGATACTCCTGATAGTAAATACGGAAACTGGGACCATCATTTTCAATTAAAAACAAATACCCACGAACCTATCGAAATCTGGACTATGATCAGAGCAACAGAGAACAGTCCTTCCCCTTTTCCCCTTTAAATTCGAAAAGCCTGAGACACTTAAAATAGAGAATTTAGACACAATTGTCCCCTTTTTTCTGCAAGGTTTCCATTCATTTTTCAACAATCATAAACAAAGAATAGACATTAGAAAACAAGACGCTTTGAAATAAATTCTTTTTGATGATACCAATTTGCAAATATTTCCGAAACGATTTATTTACGAATTTTTTAGATTCCAAGTTGTAAGGAAATGTTGATAAATTACTCTTTTGATTTCCACCAAGTTCTCTGCATTTTGGACTCACCTGAAACAAAAAAGGAAAGGCTAGATTAGTAAACTGAATTTAAACAAAACAAAACGAGATGCAGACTTCACAGCCCAAAATGCTCTCAAAATAGGGGAAATAGGGTGATTTTTCAAGAAAATAGGAGAGTAAATTCTTTTAGATTAAATCAATGTAGGTACTAATATTAAATTCAAATTTAAACCCTTCCAATTCCTAATATTTCAAGTAAAAATATTGCATGTTCAACAAAATAGATGAATTTTTTTACCAAATATTTGTATTTTCAAGCAGAAAGATAAATTTTCAACCAAGAAGATAGATTTTCTAAAAAAAAAGGTACAATTTCTAACCAAATAGGTGAATTTACAATTAAACTAAAAAATTTAAACTATCAACCAAGTGATTAAATTTTCAACCAAAAAGATGAATTTTCAACCAAAAATGTAATTATTGATATTTTAACCAAAAATGATTTTAATTTTCAAACAAAAACAATTGATATACATCAACCAATTCAACCAAACTTGTTAATTTTCAAACTATAAAGATAACAAATAAATTTTTGAATCTTTAACATGAATTTTTTTTTTATTTTATTCAATTTTTAACTAAGAAAAATAAATTCTCAACGAAAAATGTGATCTATGAATTTCAAACAAAAAAAATTTTAATTTTAAAACAAAAACAGTTAAATTCACCCAAAACGACGATTTCCCAACAAAAAAGTTCAATTTTCAAACAAAAACGAAAAATCTTAATAAAATCGTTGAATTTTCAATAAAATAGTTAAATTTTCAGCAAATATAAATAAAGAATTTCCAACGAAATAGGTAAATTGATTGCCAAATAATAAAATCCGTAACCAAATACTTGAATTTACAACTAAAAAATAATTTGTTTGAATAAAATAGATGAATTTTCAACCAAATAATTGAATTCTCAACTCATGAAGGAAAATTGTGAACCAAAAATGGAATAATTTACATTTGCAGTTAACAAAATTTATTTCCAATAAAAAGGACGAATTCTCAACCAAAGAGATGAATTTTCAATTAAACTAAAAATCTTAAACTTTCAACCAAGTAATTAAATTTTCAACCACAAAGATAAATTTTCAACCAAAAACAAAAACAGTTGAGTTCATCCAAAAAAGGATTACTTTTTAACAAAATCGTTGTCTTTTCAATCAAATAATAAAATAAAATAAAATAGTTGAATTTTTACCCTAACAAAGCAAATTTTCAACAAAATAGTTACATTTTAAACTAAAACGATGAATATTTAAAAGATTTTAATTTTTAATCAAAAACAGTTCAATTCAACCAAAATATCAACAAAAACCCTTGAATCCACAAACCAAAACAAATTAATTTTTCAGTAAACACTTGCATTTTTAACCAAGAAAACAAATTTCTACCAAATTAAATGAATTTTCAAAGTAAAAAGACGAATTTCCAAACAAAACAAAACAATTTGTTAATGTTCAAACTATAAAGATAAAAACTAAAATTTTAAATCTTTAACATGGAAAAATAAGTGTTTTTTTTTTAATTTATTCAATTTTAAACAGAAAAAAATAAATTCTCGACGAAAAATGTAATCGTTGATATTTCTACCAAAAAAGATTTTAATTTCAAAGCAAAAACAGTTGAATTCACCCAAAAAGACGATTTCCCAACAGAAAAGTTCAATTTTCAACCAAATACTTGGATTCACAGTTTAAAAAACTAATTTTGAAATAGTTCAATTGCTAACCAAATAATAAAATCCGTAACCAAATACTTGAATTTAAAACTAAAAAATAATTTTTTTGAATAAAATACATGAATTTTCAACCAAATAGTTGAATTCTCAACTAATCAAGGCAAATTTTAACCAAAAATGGAAGAGTTTACATTTGCAGTTAAAAAAATTTATTTCCAAAAAAAAGACAAATTCTCAACCAAAGAGATGCATTTTCAACCAAGAAAGTTTTTCCAGTCAAGAGAGAAAGAAAAATTTAACCAAATTATTGCATTTTCAACCCAAAAAAAAAATGAATTTTTCACCCGAAAATAAGAATTTCTAACGAAATGGTAATTTTGAATAAAATTCTTGAATTTTCAACCCGAGAATATAAATTTTGAACAAAAAAGTTCAATCCTCAGCCAAAAAGATTAATTTTCAACAACAAAAAAAGTTTTTCAAAGTGAGAAAAAAAATCACCCAACTGTTAAAAATCCCCTTTTTTACCTAAAATTGAATTACTGAATTACCCCTAAAATAGGTTGGGCCAAAATCATCACCTCCGCAGATATCGTACAAGGCTAATGAGTATTCGTCTATAATAAAACCCTTTCAAAGTAATCGAAATTTTTTTAGATCTCATATCGATTCTCGATTAGATTAGGTATACCTTCCAATCGTCATTTTCAATATTAAGAATTCATTCTTTATTTTATATTTTTCGAGCAAACTTTACCGCTGGGAATGCTTTATCAGGATGATCTCGTAGATTCGGAACAGCACATCATCGCTCTTCTCAAGAATAATTTAAACTCAAGCAAACTGTCGTTAATAACTCCTACGGGTTTTCCAGACAAACCAGACGAACTCGAAAAGGTCAAGGACTCCGATTCCCAGGCTCAAAAGGGTTTCCCCAGGATTTGCTTCTCATCCTCTCCAAAGCTAAAGCCCAGTCATCGCATCGGATGTTTTTTATATAACAAATAATTGTACAATAAATTATTGATAAGGGGCCGTGCCTAAATTACGTAAAGAACAATCCAAGATTCCAAAAACTATTGTTTCGGACATTTTAAGCCAAGAAACACCCTGCAGCTTATTCAGCAATTTCTGGAGTTTCACCAGAAATTGCGCAAACACCTTGCACAAAATGTGAAGAAGCAGCTAGTAGATGAGTAAGGCGGGTTCTGGACCAATTAGGATTAGTGCGTGTCTGTGTGAGATTGACGACATTGATGCCATTCTAGAACATTCCTTGATGAGTAATATTGCACAATTGTGCCAGCCAAATGCATATAACAGCAGGTTCAAGGTTATTCTTATCTCAAGAATTTTTCGCGTAAATACATTCCAGGTTATATTTTCCTTTGTCCTGGCAATTTATACTGCATCATATACTTATTTCAAGGATGATTTATTGCTTCCTTACAGATAAAATAATCATTTAATGCGCAAAACGGTGCAGGTGTACAGATGAAATTTGATACGGAGGGCCATGTATGACATCCTGTTTTGGCTATCTAAATTTGATTTATTGCTTCCTTATAGTTAACATACTTATCTTAAAATTCCTCTCCTTATTTATTTAACGCGCAAATAATTCGTGAAAAACATTCTTCTAGAACATTCTTGATGACGGCATCAAATTGAACTGCGCAATTTTTTTGGTAAACAAGTTGAAGGTTATTTCCATGACGCATTACATTTTGCGTTGCAAACAAAAATTATATCGCAAACGTCTTGATTATAATGTAGAATCTTCTAGAACTCAAGGGTAAAGAGGAAGATGAAAAATTTTAATTAGAAAATATTTTAAAAAATTTATCTTCCTCTTCATCCTTGAGTTCTAGAAGATTCTACATTATAATCAACACGTTTGCGATATAATTTTTTTCCAAGGCAAAATATAATGCGTCATGGAAATAACCTTAAACTTGTTTACCAAAAAAATTGCGCAGTTTAATTTGATGCCGTCATCAAGAATGTTCTAGAAGAATGTTTTTCACGAATTATTTGCGCATTAAATAAGGAGAGGAATTTTAAGTCAAATATATTATTTATAAGGAAGCAATAAATCAAATTTAAATACCCAAACAGGATGTCATGCATAGCCCTCCGTATCGAATTTCATTTGTACACCTGCACCTTTTTGCGAATTAAATCAATAAATATTTTATCTGTAAGGAAGCAATAAATCAGCCTTAAAATAACTATACGACGCAGTAGAAATTGCCAGGACGAAGCAAAATATAACCTTGAAAGTATTCACGCGAAAAATTCTTGAGATAAGAAATAACCTCAACAGTTTTATTAAAAGATGAAAATCAATTATTTTTACTGATTATGTAACTATTTCGGTTTTTGGGATAATGGCTCATCGTTTTGGTTGAAAATTAAACTACTTCGTTCAAAAGTCGTTTCTGCTTTTATTGAAAATTAATTTTCACAACTCAAAGTTTAATTTTTCCACCGTAAGTTGAAATTTTTTTTCTTTTTATCATAAAAATTTGTGTTTTTTGGTAGAAAATTAATATTCCTTATTTTAAATTTACCCAGAAAATTCTTATTTGGTGGAAAGTGTATATTCTCATGTTAAAAATTCAACTGTTTCACAAATTCGTTTTTTCGCTCAAAAGTTTTTTAAAAAGATGAAAATCAATTATTTTAACTGATTATGTAACTATTTCTATTGTAGATTCATCGTAACTATAGTTGAACATTTATCTGTTTGCTTGAAAGTTCAACTATTTTGTTGAAAATTGTAGTTTCGTAATTGAAAATTAAAGTACTTAGTTATTAATTCTTTTTGTGTGATAATGGTTTATTTTTTTGGTTGAAAATTAAACTAATTCGTTCAAAAATCGTTTCTTCTTTTGCTGAAAATTAATTTTTTACAACTGAAAGTTTAATTTTTCCACCGTAAATTGACATTTTTTTTTCTTTTTTTCATAAAAATTCATCTTTTTGGTAGGAATGTAATATTCTTTGTTTTAGATTTTACCAGAAAAGTCTTATTTGGTAGAAAATGCATTTTCTCGGGTTAAAAATTCAACTTCATCACAGACAAATTCGTTTTTTGGCTTAAAAGTTTTTTTAAAAGATGAAAGTCAATTATTTTAACTAATTGTGTAACTATTTCAGTTGCAGAATCATCATAACTGTAGTTGAGAATTCATCTGTTTGGTTAAAGGTAAATTTTAATTGATTTATTTAAATTAATAACAAATGATGTCACCTGACAAAGTCTTCTCATAAATACGGTCCTTTCTGAGTCACTAGCAGTGGATTTCGAGATAAAAAACCAAATCACAAAAAAATTGTTTATAAAATGGAAAATTATCGTTCTTGAACAATATATCTTAAAATATTCTTACAGTCAGTTCAGTTGAAAAAAAATCTGCACTCTCAACGAATTCTGAATTGTATAAAAATAAGATTCGTGTTGATTCATTAAAAATGAAAATACTAATATATACCCCCCCCCCCCCAATCTAAATCAACTTTCACTTCCCTAACTGGAGGTTGGTACTAGTTAGAACGCAAGGCAAACACATGCGCGGTGTCGTGCTGAGCGGAATGGATTGATTCTGGAATCACCATTACAGTCGAGTGAACAGTGCGATCACGCGGCACGGGAATACGGGGGAGTCGGTCAGGATATTGGTCGATGCGAAAATCAATGAGAATTGACTGTAAATAAATTATAAACGACGCTCTCATTTAAAAAAAATGTACATTCTACCTCATCACTTTTAGAATTGTAAATTCCACATGGTAAAATCGGTAATAAATATGTATATGCTCTAAGTCGCCATGTTAATTTGAGAGTTTAATTTTTCACCATCCCCAAATTCGCCACAAAAGTTTCACTTCCCCCGCCTGGTCCAAGCAGGCAGCAAGTTTTTTAATAATAATACATTGTTATTCAAAACAACTTTTAAAAATATTGTTTTGAATTACAAAACAAAGAATACGAGACTGAAATATAAAATTACACATAGACTCAAATGTACTATTATTAAAATTCTATCTAATAACATTTTAATGTAAAATCAACTGGTTTTCAATCATTATAATGTAAGTATTCTTAAATATTTTATGACTGTTTATTTATGTGGAGCTAAAAGAATATTTATTTTGCAAACCCCACCTCAAAAGTTGACCTTCTCATGCTTCTAAATGGGGCCAAAAGACGCTGTTTGAGAGCATCTATTGTTTATACATGTTGATATTCGAAGAATTGGATCTGTGTGGAGAGACATGTACGAACTACCGGAAAGCTTTCGATTAAACTTCGCATAGACTGACTTATCATCTGTCTGTTGGAAAGCTTGAAGATTCATCCACACATAGTGAGATGTATAGAGATTGATGCCCCTTTGGAAAACAAGATTTACCATCTCACCTGGAAATTATCGTGTGACAACTAACAACGTCATCTTTTAGAGAGGCGTCTTTTAAGGCGACACAATAAGCTCTCTCCTTTTTTGCATCACACTTCTGCCACTGTCTTTCGCACTACGCGATTCTCCTGGGTACGTCTACTGAGACAAAAATCATCGTGAGCATGAGGTCACTCATGCACTTTGTCTAGATGACCTAAGCACCTATGCTTCTAGATCAAAGCAACTTCAGAGTGCTTCAAATATCTTCAAGGGGTACACAGGAGAGATTCGTATGGACTTTGGATGGGACAAGTGTGCCAAAATTAATCTGAAGCAAGGAAAGATTACTGTCGTTCCCGAGGACCCTGAGCTTGTGGATATAAGTGTTATTATAGACATATTGACACTGGAAAGACTTATACATACCTGAGTGTGCCTCAAAGACGCATTCAAGATGTAACATCAGCGAACGAGTCTCTCCGAAGCTGATACAAGCACCTTCTTCGATAGATTTGGTCTTGAAATCTGTCGGCGATCAACAAGGTATCTGCGACTAACATGCTTGCCGTCTCGGTTCCACTCTACTCGTTTGGGGTGGTTCAATGGACAAAGAACGAACTTAAGGCCCTTGATGTCACCACACGTAAG
>JAABKJ010014641.1:0-10074 GCA_011634705.1 Andricus grossulariae
TTACTTCAAAAGGTACAGGAGGATATTGATTTGGTGGTGCAGTGGGCTTTGACAAATGGTCTCACTCTTAACCCTGCGAAAACTATGGCTATAATCATAGGACCTTCTGCCTCTCCTTCACTTGCAACGATTGCAACCTAGCCTCCTCTCTTGATCGATGGCCGTCTCATCCCCTTCGTGGATTCTGTGAAAGATTTAGGCTATATTCTTAATCTATCTCTTACGTGAAATGATCAAGTTGCGGATATCTCGAGGAAAACCTTGAGACTTCTCCAACAGCTTAACAGGAATAGTACGCTTAATGCTTGCATTCGGTTCATCTATAGCATCCCAAAAAGTGAACATATTACCCAGTATAGAGAAAGAGCAGGACTTCTTAACGTTGCCAAAAGAAGACAATTTTCTATGGGTAACCTGCTATATAGCTTATTCAGTAATGAAGCTCCGCATTATCTTCTTAATCTCTTCCAGTTTATTGACAACGGTCAACGGTCAACAAATACACTCTAAACTTCGTGAAAGGAAAACAGTACTAAAAATGCAGCCATACCGCACGTGTAAAATGCAAAGGTCTTTTGTTATCCTTGGTGCTCGTTTTTGGCATAAGCTACCCATAAGCATTAGGAATGCACCTTCACAATTTCATTTTAGAAAAATCCTTTTTGGTTACTTATTTAACACTGCACATCCTACCTTTGAAATTACACATTGGTAACACTTAAATCCTTGAGTTTAGAACATATATCAGCTTGCACATGAATGTATTTACTCTTAAGCATGTATGTTTGCGTATGTACACTTACAGCATTATTGATAACAGACCACATTCAATTATGTGTATCTTAGTTTATTTCTTTACTTCTGTTAAATACCTATTTTTTATTTTTATCATCATATTGATCATCGTCACTTTTTAATTGCCTAGGAACTTTTCATAAATAAATACAAATTAGCAAAAAAACCTTCATCTGAACTACAAAAGCGATTGAAAAACTTCATTCAAGAACAAAAGGAAGATCTTATCCTATAAAAAAGAAATTAAAGAAGGAAAAACAAAAAATTTTGAGATCTATGAAAACCTAATTTACCTAACAATCAAAGGAGGAAAGAAACTTTGTCTAACCAAAAGCATTATCTACAATATAATAGACGAATGCCCTGAATTATATGCTCATGTGGGTGCTCAAAGAGTTTTCAGGATGCTAAATGAGTATTTCTATTACACTCATTTTTTTTAAAACTATTAGAAGAAGATTATCAAGTTGTGACTCGTGTCAGAAAAACAACGTCACCAACCAAACTTGTTATGCAGAAATCAGAAATTATGCTCCAAAAAAACCTTGAGAAATTCTTTCAATCGATTTATATGAACTTCTATCAGCTTCTAAAGGCGGTTTCAAGTATATTTTGTCCACAATCGATGCTTTTAGCAAAAACGTCAAATTGTACCCAATAAGGAGAATAACAGCCAAGGCAGCGGTAAACAAAATCTTCAACCATTATGTCCAAAAGTTCGGAAACCCCGAGAAGATAGTAACTGACCACGGGACCCAATTTACTTGTGAACAATGGCTGGATAAACTAAAGGAGGAAGGAGTCCAGGCTGTATTTTCATCAATTCGTCATCCACAAAGCAATACTGTTGAACGAATCCACCGAGAACTGTCGATGTTTTTCAAAACTCTAATAAAAGATCGACATAACTCTTGGTGAAATTGGATAAGAATCATGGAAAATTGCATGAACGAAACCCATCATGAAACAACGGAATTCACCCCAATGGAAATACAGTTGAACAAAAAACCGAAAAGAGCATGAGAAAAATGGCTGAAGCTGCCTCCACTAACTTCCAATATTGGTCATAAGAGAAAAATTGAAATGACCTACGAAAACATCATTCGCAAAGGAAAAAAAGAGCGGAGATATTTAACCGGACGCACAATTGTTAAACTAAACGTCGGTGACAAGGTCCTACTGGAAATGTTAAACAGATCAGATAAACGAAACAAGATACTAGCAAAATTTCTACAAATCTACGACGGACCGTTCGAGATATAAAAAGAAATCAAACCGGGCACGTTTATCCTGTGGGACTCTGGAAAAGAAGAAGAAAAAGGGATGTACCATACACAAGATCTTAAAAGATACATCAGAAGAGAAGAGGACAATGAGGCCAAGAAATTAATTATAAAATAAAATGTAAAAATATTCAGATAAATTTTAGAAAATTGCAATTATTTAAGCGAAAGCGCTAGGAATGCGAAAGAATTGAAAATATCGGGATCAGACGGTTATAAAATAAGAAATTTAAATAGTAAGTATATTTATGTTGAGCATGAAAACCTACACAAAGTATGTTTGTAATATGAAGTTTGATAAGAAAGAAAAAGAATAATTATAAAAAAAAATAGAAAACATAAAAATAGGAGCAAATCCAAGAAAAAATACAATTACCTAGACATAAGTGAATACCAACAGAATACAAGAAAAGAATAATACAAAAAGAAAAAGAACACAAAAGAAAAAGCAAAAAGTGTAGATTTACATAAATGTACAAAATGAGATATAATAAAAATAAGAAATGTAAACTAATAAATAAATAAAATATAAACTACGATTACACGATAAATGAAAATAAGAGAAATGAAGCGGAAACTACCACCAGCGACAATGTATACATTGAGAAGGACAACATTAAGATACTCTAAGTATGTAACACAAATTAAATTTAGTATTCGAATGGCTTTCGATCTAATAGGATCGCGTTTGAAAATTATTAATAAAAATTTCACAAGGGTCACAAAATGTGCAAGATAACAAACTGTATCTTTGGAATACCAATTGCAGTTAAAGAACAGATTTTTTTCAGGAATCCTACCTTTAAACACACAAATAACAATACAATAACGAAACATATAAAAATACCTTTTAAACAAAACAAAAAAAAAGTCAATACAAATAAATAAGAAAATATATTCAATTCATGCCGTACGTATGGCCGGACTGACATCAAGGATTTTTTTATATTTTTTTTTAGACAACGCGTTTTGAAAATGGATCCACAACCAATCAAGAAAATGGTCGATGAAGGGTCGCAAGCTTACGGGCGTATGATGGTAGGGGCCTTAGCAAAATTAAACATCAAAAACAAAAATGGTAGTACGAGTATATCGGACAAAGTAGAGCACACGCAACAAAACATAACAGTGACAAGTTCTGAAACAAAAAATCAAAGCATGCAAACACCCTGATTTGGCCTAGGAAAAAGACCGAGATACGTTATGAAACATCGAAAAATTTTACCTATAGTAATGCAAATAGAAGAAAGCAACTTAAAAAAAAAGGAGAAATTGCTGCACTAATACTTCAAAGGGACATACAACATGAAAATTAGATGCAAAATGTACTCACCGAGATGCGAGAATGCGTACAAGAAATGAGTGATAAACTCAAAAAATCACATCAAAACAGAAAAAGGAATAACCAACTCAAGAGACAAGAAACGAAAATAAACAACCAACAAAAAACAGACCATGAAAAGTTAAAAGAACCAGAGAAATTATTACTTGGACAACAAATAGGGGGGCAGTTTTACTCTCTAATTATTGGTTCTGATAACATGAAATATAACACAGAAGAAAATAAATTATAAATTACAAACAGTATGTACCTCACAAAGGATCAACTATCTCAAGTACAATTCAAATAAAGCACATAATGTATAAAATAAAACAAAATCACTAATATTAAAGATAAACGAATGCGTCCAAAAACTTTTTCGTATCCATTCGTTTCGGGGGGCACAGTTAACCCGTACTCCTCAAAAAAAAAATTTGAAACTAACACTTTTATTCGCTGCAATTGTTTAGGGGGTCACTGAAGTCCAAAGCACCATCAGTAATATACATTTTTTTGCCTCACTCACTCACTCGCTATCATCCTCATTCACTATAGGTTAACTTTGACATAAATTAAACATAAAATAATTTATTTTGAGACAGAAACAAATATCTTCCCTTTTTCTTTGTTGAACGAAACAATCTTCCAAAAATTTTAAAGATTCCTTCGTTTAGGGGGGCACTGAAGCAGTGCAGAATATTTGTAACGGTAAAAATAGAAATATTCATTCAAAATGGGAGTCAAATATTTATAGTACGCTACTGAATGACCTTTCGTAAATTCATAACCGAAAATCGATAATTGCGTGCGCATTCATTAATGCAAAAGAGGGGATGAACGAGTCCGATGAATGAAGAGACTCACTCGATACGAGGACTGATCAAGGAAGATCATTCTGCGCTCGATACCACCAACGACAGGTGCTTTTGCCAGGACGAGCTCCTTCCGTTTTGCTACCAGCTCCAATTCCGTGACAGGAATTTAGATATTTAGATTACATAGTTTACGTGGGACATAGAGAAGTTGATTCTTTTTTAACCCATCTCAAGTATGGGAACTCAATAATCAGCTCTTTGGAACGCCAACATAACATTAAAGTAGTCATTTTCTTTTGGAGAGATCTAATAAAATGAGGGCCAGATAATTTTCAAAAATTGAGAGAAATTGATTTTTCTTTAACCCATTTTAAATATGGGAACTCAAAAATCTTCTCCATACGATTTTTAAATAATGCTGCCTGGTAATCATTATAGTTCTCAGTTCATGTAGACGAATAAATTAATGTAATTAAGAGTTGTAGAGAAAGGAAATGCAATTGGATTTTTAACCCATTAGAATATGGGCACTCATCCAATGAGTTAGCTCGCATTACAAATCTAATTAGAGCACACTTTATAACTCGAGGAATAAAAACTTAAAATATAAAAACAATCCTGAACATTCACAATTTGAAAGAAAATTAAAATTAGGATAGTTCGTAAAAAAACGATGTTTAGAATCCTGAATAGCGGATAAAAGGCCGCAAAATCAATAGTTGTAGACACGTTTCTATAACTAAGATTTAGCGATACAGTTGAATTTAGAATCATCAACTGGAGTATTAAAAAAAATGAATAATTGTTAAAGATAAATCATATAATAGCTCAATAATCCTACACAAGGAACTGAAAGAATTCCAGAAATTCTATGAATTCATGAAATTCAAAGAATTCAAGGATTTTGAATAATCGAAGCAATTCGAAGAATTTAACAAGTTCAACGAATACAAGAAGTTCAAAGAATTCAAGCAACTCAAAGAATTCGAAGATTTCAAAGAATTTAAGGAAAATAATTCAAGGATTTTGAAGAATTTGAGGAATTCAAAGAATTTAAGGAATTTAATAATTCCAAAAATTCCAGGAGTTTAAAGGAATCAAGAATTTCGAAGAATTCAAAAATTTAAAGAATTTAAGGAATTCGAGGAATTTCACGAATTCAAAGAATAAAGGAGTTTAAAGAATTCAAGCAACTGAAAGATTTCAAAGAATTGAAGGATTTCAAAGAATTTAAGAAATTCAAAGAATCAAAGAAACTCGAGAATTCAAGCAACTCAAAGCATTCATAGAACTCAACGAATTCAAGGAAATCAAAGAATTCATGGATCCTAAGAAATTCAAGGAACTTACAGAATTCCAGAAATTCGAATAATTTAAGGTATTTCAGGAATTCAAAGAATTCAAATAATTCCGGAAATTCCAGGAATTCGAAGAAATTAAGAAATTCGAAGAATTCAAGAAATTTGAAGAATTTTAGGAATTCAAAGAATCAAGGGAACTCGAGAATTCAAGAAACTCAAAGCATTCATAGAACTCAACGAATTCAAAGAAATCAAAGAAGTCATGGATCCTAAGAAATTCAAGAAACTTACAGAATTCCAGAAATTCGTATAATTTAAGGTATTTCAGGAATTCAAAGAATTCAAATAATTCCAGAAATTCCAGGAATTTGAAGAAATTCGAAGTATTCAAGAAATGCAAAGAATTTTAGGAATTCAAAGAATCAAAGGAATTCAAAGAATCAAAGGAACTCGATAATTCAAGCAACTCAAAGCATTCATAGAACTCAAAGAATTCAAGGAAATCAAAGAATTCATGGATCCTAAGAAATTCAAGGAACTTACATAATTCCAGAAATTCGAAGAATTTAAGGTATTTCAGGAATTCAAATAATTCCAGAAATTCCAGGAATTTGAAGAAATTGAGAAATTCGAAAAATTCAAGAAATTCGAAGAATTTTAGGAATTCGAAGAATTTAACGAATTCAACGAATAAATGAGTTTGAAGAATTCAAGCAACTGAAAGATTTCAAAGAATCGAAGGATTTCAAAGAATTTGAGGAGTTCAAAGAATCGAAGGAACTCGAGAATTCAACTAATGCAAGGATTTCAAAGAATTCAAGGAGTAAAACCAATTCAAGGAATTCTAAGAATTCAAGAAATTCAAAGAATTCGAGGCATTGAAGGAATTTAACGAATACAAGAAAATCAACGAATTCATGGATCCTAACAAATTCAAGGAACTTAAAGAATTCCAGAAATTCGAATAATTTAAGGTACTTCAAGAATTCAAAGAATTCAGATAATTCCAGGAATTTGACGAATTCAACGAATACAAGGGGTTTGAGGAATTCAAGCAACGCAAAGAATTCAAAGATTTCAAATAATTTAAGGATCTCTAAGAATTTCAGGATTTCGAAGAACTTAAGGAATTAAAAAGATTTGAGGACTTCAAAGAATTCAAGGAACTCCAAGAGTTCAAGGAATACAAAGAATGCAAGGAATTTGACCAAAAAAAGGAATTCGACCAATTCAAGGAATTCAAATAATTAAAAGAATTCAAAGAAGTCAAAGAATTCAAGGAATTCAAGGACATCTGAAGGGATAGCTCGATACAGGTAATATTGACGATTTTGAAAAAAATGTATATTAAAATCACTACATTTACTAAATAAATAAATGAAAATGCATCCTTTTTTGTTTAAACCCACAGTAAAACAGAAATCCCATTCGAAACCAAACGTGAATATGAATTTCATTACTCATTTCAAGTCAGCATTTATATAAAAAAAATTCCACCCGTCAGTGTTTTGAGTTTAAAAATATCCTCTGATATTATCTTCGTTCGACTACATTTCCTGAAATAACTTGTCGAAAAAGTTATTTAATACAAAATTAGGTTAAGTTTGAATTATTTCAAACTGATAATCATTTAATGGTCGAAGCCCGAACTTGAAGATTTGAATGTCAGGGAAGAAATATGTTTGTATAATGATATCATAAATTTCAAGTATTTTTCCGGCTTCAATGTGAGACAAACAGCTTGTTAAATACTAATAATTATAACGACAAATGAGATAGCGACTGGTGTCTATATATATGTGTGCACACATTTTAAATAATAGTCAGATAGAGTTTTATCAAAATTTGGAACAAGTGAGTTTTCTTTATGCCAAGAAAATGAGGACAGCAGCTAGTATTCTATGTTTTGTCTTTTTGGTTTTTCCTAATGATACTGGTAAATATAATATTTATAATACTATAATATTATTTTCATAAATAATTGAAGTATACTTATTCCGCATTCGAAATTGATGATCAACCTAAAAAATAAAAAAATAAGTGTAATTTCATTAATTGCTAGTGAAATTATAATAACTTCATCCAAGAAATTCTACTCAATTAATCAAAGAAAAGTGTGCCATTAGAGTATAGCAAAAAATTACAAATGGAATCAGTCCAAATATTTATTAATTCTTTCATGAGAAAGTGCTGACTTTTTCGTTACAAATTTTTTTCCACAAAGCTACGTCATTTTTAACTTTATTCAAACAATAAAGAGTTGATGTTGTGAAATTTTATAATAGTCTACGTCACCTCAATCAACATGACTTATTTACTTGTTCTTGCTTTGAAATGAAATAAAAAAATTTATTCATTGAAACACCTGATATTTCACCTCACACTTAAATAATTCAACGAGTGAAATTTTCGCTACAAAATTTTTTCCGCAAAGCTGCGTCATTTTTAACTTTATTCAAGCAATGAAAAGGTGATTTTGTGAAACTTTTCAATAGTCTATGTCACCTGAAACAAAATGACTTATATAATTGTTCTTGCTTTGAAATGAAAAAAAAAGAATTGTTTAAACTCCTGATATTCCACCTCACACTTGAATAATTCAATGAGTGAAATTTTTGATGAATTTTAACCAATTTTTAATTCTTGATCGATTCTGCATTTAATTAAGAAGAACTTTTCAAAGGCCGATTTTGCAAATGGATTTTGGATGTGAACACCCTTACCACTCACTCACGCTAAACCCCTTTTCCAACGGCCAACCTCTTTTCCAACAACCAATTTTCCAATAAAATATCAGAACATTCATTTTTGTCATTTTTATCCAAAAATATTAATTTGAGAAAAAAGTATACATATCAAAAATATGTGTTTCGACGAGATCTACAACTTTTGTGACCAACATTTTTAATCAAAATAGATATTTTTCAAGATTTTAAAGAAAGAAGCTAATTTAAAGAACGTCAAAATGATTAATAACCTACTTTGTAATCATCTGCGTCGAAAATCCTTTCAGTGTGCTTAACTGCGGTCCGAAAGGAACCCCTAGGCCAACTATCAAGTCAATATCCTTGATTCACCTTTTCGAAAGTAAACTGGAGTCTCACCTATTCTCCAACTCCCTTATTTCCTGTCGCCTCTATTTCCCGTCGGCTGTAGATAGTTATTTCCATTTGAGCAGTTCCGTCAACTCCCACCACGGTCCCGGTATATTCTTCTCCGTGTCAGTGGCTGACCAATTAAAAAGAGGCTTGAAGCGCGCCCTCGTTGGTTTGAATTGAGTATTTTAGTATGACGTCATGGGAATACGTCATACGACTTTTTCGAGAAAATATTATAAACGTAAAAGTCATAAATGTACAAATAGTAATATTTTTCAAGTGTAGAATCGATTTTCTGTCATGTTCTATTCTTTTGTCGATTCTCGACCTTTGAGTTTCACGAAATAAAATAAAATATCCTAAATCAACCGATAAAATTATGAAGAAACAGAATTGCACAAATGCATTTTACACTTGAAAAGATTACTATACAGACCTTTATAACTTACCTTCACTTTTCGGAGATTTTTTCCAAAAAGTCGTATGCAGTTGCATTACCATGTAACCTTTCTGTCAGCTGACATTTCCACCTATCGACGGCATGCCACAAAACTCACTATTCCGTGAAATATTTGCGTCGTTTTTTGATTCTATAATATTGATTTTTAGTTGGCAAATTGTCGTACGCCAACAAAAACATTTGAAAAACAATGATGCATGAAAACAGAATAACGGACCGCGACTTTTTCAACTGCGTAATTAACCGAGACCGCCTGAAACGTTTTCACTTCATCATATTGCGTAATATCGCGACTGTCTACTCGCACACTCGGCCCTTCCGAGGTGAGAGTCGCAACCGCCTCTCGCCCTACGCGCTGAAAAACTGCGTGGGCCAGCAGTTCTAGGAATGTCGAGTGTATTTTTTTGTATTATTATTGATAGTATTTATTATTGATTTCAAATCACCAGCGCTTTTCGACTGAAAAAGTAGTGACAGTCGGTGCATCGATACAAGAACGTGGCAGCCAATGAACGTCGTGAATAAAAATAAACTGCCCACTCGCGATAGAGGCAATGCTTTTATTTATAATCCTGCAACCTTGAAAGTTATACATTTAAAAATAAAAAAAAGTTTTGAATGGAAGTGAAAGTTTAGTACTCGTACAAGTTTCTGGAGTTATTTTTTACATAGAATTGATTGGTGCCGTTTACTTTTAACCTAGGATCAATAGTGATTAATTTGTAACAAATTATTTTATAAAAAATTGCTGTAAGAAAATGAAAATGTAATACATGTTTCTTTATCCATTTTAAAGAAACATTTATATTATTATTTAGAATTGCAAAAATACTATCATTTTATATTAATTTATTATTTTGCAACTCATGTCAGAATCCCTGTTTCTATTTTACCGATGTTTTGAGAAAACAGGGAGAAGCTGCTTGGAGCCAAGGATATTAGATTTAAAATCATTACCCTTAGAGCCGCAGACCAACGATTTTACCTATAGAGAAAGAGTG
>JAABKJ010014642.1:0-10074 GCA_011634705.1 Andricus grossulariae
CAAAACTGCAGAGGCGCCTTTGCTGTGATGCAAGTTAATCTGGGTAATGGTGAGACCAGGAGCAGTCATTTAGGTCTACTCCCGATCTTCCTGTGTCTCGACAGGCTCCTCCTGTCCCTGGCCAGCAACCCTAAAGTTGACCAGTCGAAGGTGATAGTAGGGCTTGTTGTTGAGGGCCGCAAGAGCCCTCATCTGGGACTCAAGAATCTGCACAACTAGGAGGTGCTTGGTGCCTTCTGCTGTGTCCTCGTCCTGAGGCCTATCGTGCCTGAAGATTCGCCAGGACGCTGTTTTTAGTAAGGGGTTGAAACTCTTCAGCCGTTGGAGATCCTTAGATGGGTCTTCCGGGTTACCCGGAAACCACGCCGTAGCTCTCACCATCTTCTGGAGCAACTCAACTCCACCCACCTTAAGCGCTGCACCTTCTCACGGCTTTATCTCGACCACTGCTTTGAGTAGCCAGGCTTTAGCCGCTAGGTCGGCTGCCACAAATACAAATACCCCTTTCTACAGAAGGAGGTCACGAATCTTGGCCATTGATCTGGGGATACTCTTTTGAACGCCCTCCAGGTAGCCTTCCTGAAGAGCTCATACCGCTCTGTAGTGAGCATTGAGTCTGGGTAATTGCCATCGGCCACCACCATCGTCAGGGGTTTAGTCCCCTGAGCGGCCGTCAGTCCAGCTCCCGACGCTTCTCTGTTCGTCGGCTGCTAGGCCGCTTTGTGCCTCTTCAGAGTCTTAGCCACCCCCGGTGGGGTGTCCTCTGAGCCTCTACCGCTCTTATAAGCCTCAGTGCTGGATGAATTTACCTGTTTTTTATATAAGCTAAAATCATTCTTGGTTTAAATATCAACTTTTACATTTTTCGTTGACAATAGTGATGCATATCCAGCCGAGCAATTCTCGTTATCGTACGAAATCGTTGGAACCTTATTTGTTTTTTGTTTTCGTACCGTATTGTCCGAAAACTCGAATAATGTGCTCGTTAAACGTAATTTTTCAAATTATTAATAGAAAATATAAACACGGCAAAATGCAAAAAATCCGCGGAAGAAAATGAGGAATCAGATGTCGAACTGATATAGGAAGGTTTAACAAATAAAATATTTTTGATGAAAAATAAACTATATAAAACTATTATATGCTATTTGGTTTGAAGCTGTTCAACCTATATTTTTTTAATAGGTCAAAAAACTGTTGTTGATAGTATTTATAAATATTTATGACATTATGTATTATACAGTACAATTTTCGGTCATTCTAATATCCCTCATTTATTAACATTTGATTTAGATATTCATATTAGTGCTACCTATATTATGTATAAATGTTGCAATACAATATAATAAAAAAGCAATATATTGAACAATGAACTAGCCTCAAAAAGCATATTCAATCGAATATTTTCATTATTTTAATTTTCACCTTAAATTAATATTCAGCAACACAAAAAGCTTCTAATATTGACTTTCATGAAAATTTTTGTGACTTGAGCTGGTTTGCAAGCTTGAATTAGCTTAAAAAGGTTGAGTTGCCGAGGCGGCCAAAAAAGTTTTCGCTAAAAAGTTGCCTCTGAAATCTTTTGGTTTGTTGAATGAGTTATTTTAATTTTGAATTCAAAAAGGTTTTATATAATTTATATATCACATATGTATGCGTAATTTTAGAAACTTTTCGCTCCGTTTGATCGACGGATCGACTAAGGGAGATGATCTTCTCATGAGATGATTCGAACCGATATGACTTTTTGAAAAGACGATCATTTTTCTTCTACTCGTTGAATTCTCGGATCGATCGCTTGATATGCATCACTAGTTGAGAATTCATATTTTTCGGTTTAATAACATTTCACTACTTGGTTCAAAGTTAAGCTGCATTTTGTTTGGTTGAAAATTCATCATTTTAGCTCAAATTATTCTATGTGGTGGAAAATTCTTTTGTTTGTTTCAAAATTTAACTCTTCAATAAAAAATTAATCTTTTTTTTGTAAAGCCCCAACTACTTGGTGAAAAGTTGAACTAATTTATTAAAAATGCATTTTCATTTACAATTTCAAAGTGAAGATGTGTAAAATTGTAAGGCCGGTAGTAGTTGAACATATCTCTAGTGTGCAACGAATAATGCCACAAGAGTCTTCTGCGCAGCCGGAAGCGTGACACAACTCCAGTGTGCAACGATAAATGTTACATAAATTTAATGCGCAGCAGGAAGTGCGACATTACGCTAGTGCGCAACCATAAATTCCAAGTCTACTGTGCAGTCGGAAACGCGTAAGCACATTCTTGCACATCTCTGGTATAAAGTTTTGTCTTGTGTTATGGGTATTGCAACAGTTTTATGAAAAATTATGACACTCTTTGTTTGCATGATTGTAATGTAGCAACACAGCGTTTCATTAGATCATAGCACCATATATGGTTTCACAAATTTTTCTTGTGCATATTCTATTTGATGAGTTGTACTATGCTATGGTTTTAATGTAACGTATGTCTACACTGTAAAAACTAGAGATCTCTTTTTTCATGGTATCGTTTTTTTCGTATCCTGTTTTTGAATAGAATAACTTCATACTGTTATTTTTAATGTACAAGAAATAAATCTGTGTTCCCGCCAGTGGTATCATTTTAGTACCACTCGTGACTGCTTTCTCTGAGTCTGATTGTAATACCTGCAACTAATTGATCTCTTTTTCAAATAATATTCTTCCACTTACCAACATTTCCATCAAGCGAAGCCACAAATTCTTGCGATAAAATAACATAAAGTGTTAGGAGACTTAAGGTAGTATGTTCATCTTGAAAAAAATACTTAATCACAGAATAAAACTGATGGCGAAAGTGACATTACACTTATTGTTATAGCTATTACACGTGTACATTAGGTTTGGTTTAAAATAACAAACAATTTTAGAATGAAACGAAACCATATACAAATTTGTCTTATTGTTCACGCAACCCTTTTACATTTGTATCAATAATAGCCCAGAATAATGATCATAAATGTGAGAAAAAAATTTTTTTTTCTCAATTTCATTATTGAAAAAGTGCCAATAACTACTATTACCGGTTATAAATCTAACAAGGAATCTATTAATACAAAAAATAGACATACAAGAATGACAGGTCCATATTTCAAATGGAATATTCAAATTGCAAACACGTTTTCTAAATACTGATTAATTAAATTTTAATAATAATAATAGTAAAATTCCATTAATCCAATTAGAGAAAAGTTTGTCACTAAAAATTAGTAAGAACTAGTAATTAAACGAGTCAAAATCTTGTCTATAATGTTTTGGTTTGTATTTTAGACTTCATAAAATATAAAAATGTTTTTTTGTTTTGGCCTTTGGTTTTGCAATTTAGAAGGCTATGAAATAAGGTAGTCCTTATTTGTTTAGAAAACGCCGATGTATTTCGGTATACCTATGAATTCATAGCCTTATCAGGACTATAACAAGTATGTGGAAATAAATAACAATAAAATCGACATGAATTAATGCCAAAATTATAGATACAGAGATAGTGATGATAAAAAATTTTGTAAAAAGAGTTTTTTTATTTGTTTAAAATTGTTAATCCTATTGAAAAAATACAGCCGTTAATACGGTCGTGAATACGATTGTGAATACGGTCATATACACAGCCGTGTATTTGAAACCGTATTTTCGGTAATTTTTTTTTAAATAAAAAATTAATTCTTTGATTTTTAATTTTGAAATCAAATTCCTTCCTATACATTCACCATAGAAGAAAGTAAAACAATAAATACTTCACAAATTTAAAAAGAGCGAATTTTTATTGAATAAAACAGTTGCAGTCTCAGAGAAAGTATCAAATTGGTTTATATAAGTACTTTTCGTACAACATGCTTGAAATGATTCATTTTTACTGATAGATACATAACGTTAGAAGCAATATTATTTATCATTTCGTAACAAGATACAAAGAAATTACAAAATGTCTTGGTGAAGTATTTATTGTTTTACTTCCTCCTATGGTTAGTGGATAGGAATTTATTCAATGTCAAAATTGAAAATCAAAGAATTCATTTTTTATTTTTAAAAAACTACCGTAACTATGACCGTGAATGGGACCGAAAATATGACCGGAAATACGGTTTCAAATACACGGCCGTGAATATGACCATATTTACAGTCGCATTTGCGACCGTATTAACGGCTGTATTTTTTCAATAAGGAAGTTACATTTTTGTTGATTTTAAAGGTAATCTATCAGTTTTTGTTATACATTTTACAAATTTCAAAAAGAATTGTAGCAGAACGGCATGATTGCGGTTTTCTGAAAAGTTTCAAAGATGTTCTGGTATATTATACTGAGTTCGCAAGTGTCGGATCTCAAATTGACAGTGCCTTCGCTTTTTACAATATTAATCATTTCTGAAACATTTCTATTGTGGTGATTGCTTTCTATGCCTAGAATTTTTACATTTCTAGAACTAAAGTCAAATTTGTGATCGAAGATAATAGAGTGTTAGTAGAGCAACCCTTTTTTCATTCTTATTAATAATAGACAAGAATAATGGTCATAAATGTAAGTAAAATTGATTTTTCTTAATTTCGGTATTGAAACTAATTGATTTAGTTAGTTTTTTTGTTATTCTGAGTTGCTCGGTGTTCTGAGATTCTAGTCTTAAGAGGACGTTTTGTTTGTCCACTGTAGATCATGTGACAATCTTTACAGTAAATTCTATAAATGAGGTTAGTTTTTTCGAATTTTGGAATTTGATCCTTAATAAGTGGTAAAAGGATATCAGAAAGTTCATTTTTAATTGTAAAGACTAGAGAGATGTTCAATTTTCTGCATATTGTTATCATTGGCAGGTAAAGGTCTTTCTCATATGGTAGAATTACAACTTTTGAATAGTCAATAGGTTTTTCGTTGTTCTGTTTGTGAATTTGTAAATGTGTTGAATTTTCTAAATGTTGAAGTCTTTTTTTATATTGTTCCTAATAAAGTTATGAGAATGATTATTATTGATCAAGATTTCGTAAATGATAGTAACGTTCTTTTTATGGAAACGAGTTCCTGAAAGTTTTGTTGCTCTATCAACAAAAGAGAAATAATTCCTCTTCTGTGGTTAACATGATGATTGGAAAGATAGTTTAAAATTCTTCCGAAATATATTATTTTTTGTAACCAATCTTTTTCAATGTATCCTTTCTTAAAAATAAGTCGTAAATCTGAAAAGTTATTTTTTTATTGATGGCTTTTTCTAATGTGAATTTTAAAGTTTATTATTAAATTCTTCAACGATATTTTAGATTTGAGTTTTCGGTAGGTACGTTAGCGTATCGTCTACGTAACGATAATAAAATAAAACTCTGAAGATTGGATTTTCTATCATTTCTTGTTTCATATCCTAAATGATCAATTCTGCCAATATTGAAGATATCTAGAATTGTTGGAAATTTAATTTTGTATAATTTTTAATTTCTCAACTTATTACAGTCCTGATGAGGCTATGATTTCATAACGAAATGCATTAACGTTTTCTAAACAAATAAGTACTACTTGATTTCACAACGTTCGACACGTATATGGACGATTTTTTCACTGATCCTGGTGACTTTCACTGATAGGATTCCTTCCTTATATTTTTTCATATATGATAAAAAATAAAAAAGGTGGAGTGTTGCAGAAAATCTTCTACATTTTTTTTTTAATTTTAAAATATGAAAAAAAAAATTCTGAGGAAGCTACCCGTTTTATTTTTTGCAATAATAATTCAATTTTTCTTCTGAGGAACGCATCCTATCAGCTTTATGCATTCTTGACCATTTTTAAAGCCAAGAGAATTTGGTTTCTGAAAATATAATTTTTGAATTTTTTCGTGAACCATACAGGATATCACGAAAAAGCAGGAGGTATTTTTTGCATAAATTAGCAAGTTGATCAAACTTTATCGTTAAAAATTGTTTGTTTCGCACTACGTTTCTGAAGAAAATGGAATAATTCGATTTCATGAAAAAAAAATCCTTTAACCGTTTTCCGTATTGGTCCATTCATTTACAAAAAAAAAAAAATTAGTCGTTCCTAGTATCTGAATTTGGAAGCGTGGCCAAATTCAAGTATAAAATTATAATTAATTGATATTGGGTACTTTCTTTACAGCCGGTTTTGTTTATCATCCGAATCAGTCTGTTAGCATTTCCTGAGATATATAAATGTATGGAATAATCGGAGTGGCTACTCAAGACTTAGATATCAAATTCTCGGTTTCTAAATTTTGCTTTAAAATTCAAACCTTTACCACCAAAAAATTTATGATTTGAAGTATACACAAAAAAAATAGAAAACAGGGTCAAAAAGAAAAGAACTTATTATACAGATATCTAAGATATTTTGCTGTTATGAGTATTCAAATTTAAAGAATTTCAAATGCGAATTATCGAAAAATGTTCTGAATTTGTGTGGAAAATGTGATATTTTTTATCTACTATATGTACGATATTTATCTTCTTCTTCCTGATTGTGATAAAATTTCTCGCAGAATATTAAAGAGTAGTGCAATTGTTTAGAAAATTGTTTCAATAAGGCATACCTAGATATTTCGAAGACAAATCCAAAGGTGTTTTAGGTTTCTCGATCGAACGCTTAGTTTATTTATAATTAATTTAAAAAGTTTTGAATCCATGAATATAGGAAGCTTCAGTATTGTTAATTTTGAATAAAAAAAAAATGAATCTGCAACCGACAACATACATTTTGACAAAGTAGTTCAACTCGTAGGCAAATAGTTGCATTTTCATTTAAGCAAGATAAATTTTTAATAAAAAATGGAGTAGTTAAATTTTCAGGTGAAAAGTTGATGTTCAACCTAAATGAACAAAAGAATACAAATTTCAACAAAATATTTGAGGCTTTAGCCAGGAAGTTTAATTTTTAAACAAAAAAGGTGATTTTCCAACAACGATTGTAATAGTTGATATTTCAACGGAAAAAGATTATAATTTTGAATTAAAAGATTCTTTGATTTATTCGAAATTTCTTCGAGTCAAAGAAAACTATTCAATGGCTCTCAGCCAAAGAAAAGTTTCTTTTCATTCAAAGAAAGAGTCTTGTTCGAATGAAAATTGGTCTTTGATTTAGAATGATTTTCTTCATTTCAAAGTTATTTTTTATAAAAAAAAAAAAAATCGAACAAACGGTTTCCTTAAATGAAGAATAAACATTTGTTATAAGTGATTTCACAATCTCATCAAATGAAATTAAAACGCGATATGGAAAATTTTTATTTTTTGTTCTCCTAACAATTCACATAATAAATCACGAAATCTTTTGTCTTCTTTCACGTGCACACCTAGCGAAAGAGAATAAACAGATTATGTGTGATTAAAAAAATTTTGCTTATCATTATTGAAGGATAAATTTACGCGAAGAAAATAATTCTCTTCAAGTTTCAATAACATTTATCCACGTGTTGGCTTAAAAATTAAATTTGGACACGTCAACTTCAACTACATTTCTCCGTGTATCAGATTTTAACCAAATTTTATAATTCATATGTGAAAATATTGGAATGATAAAGGTTAATTTGCTTATCTCTAAATGTATTCTTACAAACTATGACTGATAGGGGATTTGTTTAAAAAACGAAAGTTTCATAAGATTTTGATACCGAATTATGAAATTAACATCAAGGCATAATGGATAATATAAAACGCGCATAGGGATTTTTAAAAGAAAACAGTAAATTGAAAAAATATATTAATACTATTGGTGTACATCATTCATTACACAATAAAAAAGTATCATTAAATAAAAATATTACCGAAATTTACGTGCTCACGTTTTTGTTGTATTCTGTAATTTCAATGATCAACATTCGGAATTTTCTCAGCTTGGAAGATTTAGGATTGAAAACTTGACTTTTATCTTCAAATTCATACAAATTGTAGAACTTTGAATTTCAAATCTTCAAAATTGGAATTTTTCAATTCACTTTAGTTCTTTTGGATTTTATTTTAATGAATAATTTTAATATATTCATTACGGATTCTTAATGGAAAAACAAGAATTATTTACACACATAATCTCTTCAACCTCACGTTATTTACGTTCATGCGATGATGCAAAAAAATAAGGATGAAATTTTCAAAATTATTTCTAGAGGTTCTCATTTAATAATTGTTCAGTTTATTTGTTTTTACGACTAAATGAAATCTGAGTGAAATTTTTATTTTACAGAATTTTGCAAAATTTGAGGAAAAATTCGATTCAGCTTGAAACACGTAGAAGTTTAAACTGACTCAAATTATTCCTAAAATTACGTTAAAATATTTCAGATTCTTATTTAACAATTTTGTATCTTGTGTCGTTTGTCAAAAAAAAATATTTTCAATGTTGTTTTTTACGAATAAAACAGAAACTACCCGTCCTATGAAAAAGTGATTCATATCGAATTTCCAGATCTTTTTGACTGCACAATTTTTGTCTCTCCATATTGTTTCGCATCTCGCATAGTTTGACCACAAAATGGAATTTTTGATTTTTTATAATTTTTCTTGTGGGTAAAGCCAGGAGCGTTTGACAAAAAATTTTAATTTTCGATTATTAAAAAAAAATTTAGAAATTCGATATGATAATCTTGTAGGGCTTTCGAAAATCAACGTTTTTTTTACTTGCCTTTTTTCATATCGTGCGTTTTTTGGCCTAAAATGTTCATTTTCTTTTGTTTTTTGGAATTTTGTAAATGCTATAACGTCAGTAACTGATCTTCTATCGAAAAGAGATATTGGAATATTTTGTTCGCCTTTTCAATTCATATTAATGTTTGTCAATAGAATTTTTAAATATTGAAAAAACGTATTTTTAAACATTTTCAAAATGTCCTCACATTTTGATTTTTAATCGAAAATGGCTGGCTAAGGAACCTGACCTTCATTTTGGAACACTCAAAGAATTAACCATAGCTTAATCCAATACCTTAATTCTTTTGGAAGTTATCATGCTAAAAAAACTAAAAATCTATAGACTGACAGACAGACAAACAGACATTTACATAAAAACCTGTTTTTTGAGTCCAGGGAGTCTCAAAACGTGGACATTTGACAAAAACGGGCGGAAGGTCAAATTTGGCACAAATCTAATACCTTTTCTGATGAGAATGTAAAATGATATTTTAATTTATGTAATTTAATAACGAATTATACATTATTAAATATTGTTCCTTCAAATCTCTGAAAACCACTAATTCCTGTAAATAAATCCTTTGAAGTTTTATTAAGTTATTACAAAATTCATTGAATATCCTGTGAAATTTCATAAAATCTGATGATATATCTTGAAATACTTTAAAATTACTGAAATTGTTGTAAACGTTATAAAATCTCATAAAATACATTGAAATTCGTTAGAACCTTCACAAATATTTCAAGGTATTTCCGAAAATTTGAGAATCTATTCAACTTTTTCACATCATTTAAAACCCCTCAATTCTTTTGAATAAATTCTCAATAATTTCATTAAAATATTTTAAATTCCGCAAAATTACATCAAATCTGATGATATTTCTTAAAATGTTTGAAGTTCTGTGAAAGTCTTTCAGGTTCTGCAAAATTTATTAAAATACATTATTAAAATTAAAAACTTTTTTAATTAAATTTTACTCAGAAAAAAGATCTTCTCCTTTCACTCCGCTGGGATTCGAACACCAGGTCAACGGATTTCCGGTCAAGTGCTCTAACCACTAAGCTACTGGAGAGATCAGAGGAAGAATTCCTATTTCTGAAGTACGCTTTATTTAGCAAGATGTTATATATCACATTTTATCACAAATCTCTATTATCATCGGAGAAGGTAACGGTTCGAGAAGAGAAATCCACACATAACATGGAAATCTACAATATCGTCCAATGTTATATTCTCCTATACAGAAAATATTTTAATGTCATTTCAGACAAGATGGAAAATGAACATTTTTGATTAAATTTCATGCAGAAAAAAGATCTTCTCCTTTCACTCCGCTGGGATTTGAACACCAGGTCAACTGATTTCCGGTCAGATGCTCTAACCACTGAGCTACTAGAGAGATCAGAGGAAGAATTCTTTT
>JAABKJ010014643.1:0-10073 GCA_011634705.1 Andricus grossulariae
TTCTTAGTGCGAGAGATAGAGGCAGAAGTGTGATGCAAAAAAACAAAGGGCTCATGGTATCGCCCTGAAAGACGCCTGAAAGACGCCTATATATATATATATATATATATAGACTTACCGCGGTCCTACGGGGAGCTGGTGTCATTTTTTAGATGGCAGTTGCTCCCAGTGGGACCCTGCGGTCGTTGTTAACCTTATTTTTTAATTATATATATATATAATTTCATATTCACATTTCTTATATTTTCTCATCATTTTTTCTTGAACACTTCTCTATCAATAATGTATGCTTATTCGGAAATTAATACCAATAATCGTTAATTTTAGAAATCTTGGAAAAGCTTTAATACTTAAGAAAACAATGTGAAATGAGAAACTGTAAGAACAAGCATATAAAAATATTAGTTTTGACTTTTAGAACTGCCCGTTTCAATTTACAACTGCTCCACTTTGGTAGAACTGCCCTTTACGGTATACCCTGACTATTCAACCAATTGATATAGATCTTTGTCTAATTTTAATCCAATTGAGGGCTTTTAGAATTTGTAATATCTCCATAGATAATAATCTTCATCTTGTTTTGCATCTCATCATGATCAAACTGTTTACAAGAGCATGAATCAGTACATATTTTTAAAGCTTATTTCGTGCTCTTTCTATTTACTGTATCGGAACAAATTAACAAATTTGTTTACCTACATGAATTTACTTGGCGGAATTTTTTGCATCGTAGATGTTTTTAGTGAGTCATGATAACATACTATTTATAGATAAGAGAGTTTACTGAAATAAATGTATCTAAGTATCATAGATCTTAACATAAAATTGTATTACACAATAGCAATGTGGAAATCATCAGTACTTAAAATCCTTAACTTTTTGGCTAAAATTGTTCAATTTTGAATGCTACAAATTGAATTAAGTTGAAAAATGTGCAATGATTTTAATATCTTTAATCATTGATGATTTCAATTTAAAGAGTGCCTTTAAGAATGTTCTAGGTATACAGTCAAGTTCAAAATTACTTAATTATTTATTTGATTTATAAAATCGATACAAATGGCCCATTGATTACTGCAACAAATATTAAAAGAGAAAGTATTTTTTCTTCGAGCTTTTGTAAATTACAATTGAATATAAATTACGATTTTTGCCTACAGCGGAAGAAAAAGCAAAAATATGCAAATAACTATATTTAAATAATTTTGACCTTAACCTTTTTTTATTATTTACGCTTTACAGGGTTATCTGATAAAATTTGTTACAATAATCGATGGGTCTTTTTTGTCCATTTTATATGTGAAGTTTAAAGACCTTGAATACTAATGGGTCCGAGTGGGGAGCTTTACATGGTGACTTCGTGAAGCTCTTCGCCTGGGGTTATTGCTAGAGAGACTGATCAACGATCTGGGTCGGAGCAGTGTTGTGGAAGGAACGTGTTGTTTAAATAAGCAATACGCGAAATCTAGATTAATCTGAAAATCAATACTTCAGTTAGTCCGTGGCTGATGATGAAAAACCGGGTTCACCCGAGAACAAGTTTGAAAACAAAAATAATAAAGTTAAAGATTCAGTAATTTTGTATTTGACGGTATCCCTAGAACATCCTTAAACTAATAAAGATTAATTTGAATTTGGAAATCAGAAAATTTGTGAACGATACTTTTTAATACCAGGAAAATTCGAGGGAAAATTTTATAAAATTTGCAGATTGAGTTAGATAGTTATCGAGAATGTGAATAGATCGTTTAGAGTTGGACCTTGAAAGGATTTAATATTGGAAATTAAACTCGTCAGTGAACATCAGCCGGAGGTGCGAATTCTGCTCTGATTGGCGGAGGTGCAGTGCAGCCTTCGACCGCGCTCTGGTGTATGGACCTGTGGCTGGTGATAAGGTCAAGGTCGACCTAGCTTGAGGTGTCGCGGGACGCTATCATCGAGCATCGAGCGATATGCGCGCGCCTCAACGCTTGCGTCGCGACGCCGATGCCTTCAGCCATGGCCAAGGTCTTTGTCGGTCACGGGCAAAGCTCGTTCTTGCCCGGAGCCGATACCAATTCGAGGCTGATGCAAGATCCACTCTAGGTATCAAGGTCCTAGGGCCGAATTGGAGGTCGACTCTTGGACTCAACCCGACGTGTTGCACAACTTTCCACCGAAATTTCTCAAATAAAAACTTGCTATTTTTAGTTTCTTCTGAATAAAATGAGAGGAAAGAATCAATTTTGGATAGCCTATCCAGAAAAAAATGGATTGAATAGAACATATTTGAATCGGATCATTTAAAAATGTCGATTAATCATGTCAATCGGTCACCATATAGCCACCGCCGGTTCAGGAAAATTTCGTTGAATTATTTTTCTTTTTTTTTTAATCGGAGCCATCGGCACGACATTACCGGTTGAGTTTCTTATATTTCAGACAACTCAGCCAGTAAATATCGTTCCGATTTAAAAAAAAAGAACTGCAAAATAATTCAACGAGATTTGCCTGAATTGGTGGTGGTTGTATAATGACCGATTAAAATGATAAAAATTTCCGTGAGTCGATATTTTTAAATTCTTCGATTCAAATAATTTCCATTCAATCGAATTTTGTTTGGTTGTCCAGAAACAAAGAACCGATTGGAAAATTGGAGTCGGTCTGAAGCCTTAGCGAATCCGCAATCTTAAAGTTTTATTTATTTATTGATAAAATTATGTTTCACTAGCTCACGGATTTACAATTTTTAAATTTTGGTTGAAATATGTACTAGGAATATGAGAAAAATTAGATAAATTCCATACAAATTCAAGGCGAATTAAAAAAAATCAAGTAAATCGAAAACAATTAAAAAATATGAAAAAATGCTTTGAATTCAATCATTTTGAAATGAGTCTTGAAGAATTCGAGTGAAATAAAGAAATTCCAGAGAATTCCAAAAAATTCAAAAGAATTTTAAAAAAGTCAGGACTAATTAATAAGAATTCAGGGTAAATCCCAAATAAATTGCAAAATATATTTGAAAATCTCTTGACATTCTTGAAACCCTACGAAATGCCTCAGTTCTTCCGTATACATTCTTTATACTCCATTGAAATATTATAAAAACCCGTGAAATTCTATTAAATCTAATAATATTTCCCAAAATCTTGTAACATCCCTTGGAAACTTTTAAAATATCCTAAAACCTTACAGGTTCTACAAAATCGTATCATACCTTCCAAAATTTCAAAAAATTCTTTACAACTGGATGAAAATTTTTGCAAATCATTAAAATCCTTGGCAATCCCTCGAAAATTGGTAAATCTGTTGAAAATGCCTTTGAATTTGTTTAAATACCCTACAATATTTCAAATCCTTTGAAGTCACTTCGAATTATTGAAATCTATTAAAAATACCTTTAAATATTTCAAATTTTATCAAGTTCCTTGAAATTTTGTAAAGTTCTTGAAAATTCCTTGGAATCTTTCAAAATATCCTAAAATATTTGGTAATACTTTAAAATATTTGAAACCCTACGAAATCCCCCAATTCTTGTGAATAAATTCTTTGAAATCCATTAAAATAGTTTAAAATCTTGTGAAATCTGATATTTCCTGAAATCTTGAAAATGTATTAAAATACCTTGAGAGGTTTTAAAATATCCTAAACCCTTATAGGTCCTGTAAAATCGTTCCATACCTTCTGAAAGTCTAGAAAGTTTTTAACAACCGCATGGAAATTTTGTTTGATCCCTTACATACATTAAAATCCTTGGAAATTCTTTGCGAATATTTCAATATTTTGAAAATGCACATCTGAATTTTTCATTTGTCAAGCAAAAATAATTCTAGTTGATTAATAATATAATTATTATTAATTATCCGAAATAATTATAGAACAATTGATTGTAATTTAATAATTAATTAATAATTACAAGTTTCGTAGTTTTGCACACGATTGAAACCCGAAAAAGCTTTAAATTTTAAATTTAAATTTATCATAATGAATCATGGTGAAAGTATTAAATCTATTATCAACTCATTAATTCAAAACACATTAAAATTCATCAATTTTCAATGATTGTAGCATAAATTTTTGTCTGTTAAACTGATTTTTTTGGTAACATTTGTCAATGATAAAGTTGAGTGAAATGAAAATATGTTTTTTCCTTTCAGTCAAGGACATTTCAAGATTTCCAGGGAATATTTAAAAACATTTCAAACGATTTCCAAAATAGTCAAAATATAACCTGGAAAATTTCAAGGCAATTTTTTTAATTTTGTAGGATTTAATAAAAATGTAGGGAAACTTCGAATTATTTCAAAAGATATTTGAAAGTTTTGGAAATTTCAATGATTCGAAAATAATTTAAAGCTTGAAAAGATTTCAAACAATTTAAAAGAATAAAAGAAATCAAAAGATTTCCAAAATAGTAAAAAGAGATTCTGGAAGATTGTAAGTGAATTTTTCAATTTTGCTGCCTTTTAAAAAAGTTGTAGAAAAAATCGAATCTTTTTACAAGATATTTAGAAAATTAAGAAGTTTTTAAAAATATATAAAAAAATCCAAAATAATTTAAAATTTGAAAATATTAAAAAAAAGATTCCAAAGATTTTCAAACTTGAAGAGATTTCCGACAATTTATACAATACTTTTAAATTTCTTTCAAGTTTCTAAAAGTCCTAAATATTTTTTAAACTTATTTGAAATTTCCCTAAAATTTATTAAATCTTGTAAACGAAAGAAATTCACTTGGCAATTTTATACATTCTTTTTCGACAGATATCTAATCTTGAAAAAGCGTCTTCCGCTAAACCTGATTTTTATGGGGTGTATAATGCCTAGAGAGTAATTTAACCTCGAATTGAAGTGTTCAAAGACTTGTATACTTTTATTCGAAATTTTAGATTTATATTAAAAATTATTGTTCTCTACAAATCAAACAACTGTACGCGCCCGTAGCGCCCAATTTATGATTCTAGTTTATTTAAAGAAATTAATTTCATTATCTATTAAATTTCTTTTGAAAGAAGCAGGAACAATTAAAAATAATCAACATGTATTCAGAAGTAGGTGTTTAAATTCATTAATAAGGCAATAGCGTTCAGATAATACGATTTAATTAAATTATATTATTAATTACAGTATCAATGCGAGGTCGGATATTTGGCTTCAAGGAGGCAGGTTCAACATCGTTTTTCGCAGAACATGTTACTGGCAATGAAATTGGCAAAACAATCGTTCAAAGAATATTGCGCGAGAATGGCATCCACTCCTTTCGACCAGAGAAGAAATGTGTATTGACTAATGAAAACCGTAATCAAAGATTGCGATATGCTCATCAGTATGTAAAATATCCGCCAGATTTCTGGCAAGACGTCTGCTTTATGGACGAGAAGAGATTTTATAGTGAAGAAGATGGAAGGTTAGGGGTATGGAGAACCAGACGAGATCGGACAAAACCGAATTCCGTTGTCCAATAACACCATAGTGGCAGAATTAATTGCAATTTCTGGGCTTTTATAACCGGTTCTCGAGTGGGCGAAATTCGCGCAATCGACGGACGAATGAATGCGGTAAGCTATGTGGAACTGCTATAGAACCACTTCCTACCTGCTGCGCGAAGAATGATTTCTGTGGAACAATACCCAACTCTTAAGGTAGTTCAGGATAATAGCTCAATCCACACAGCTAACTTGGTTCAAAATTGGTTTCGAAGACACCCTGAAATCACTCTGCTGCCTCACACGCCTAAATCACCAGACCGAAACCCAATTGAAAACATATGGAGCATAATGGTGAGGACCTGGCGGTCTGGACGTGACCGAAATCAGCAGCAACTGGTTGACCGGATCATTCAAAGTTGGAAAAACTTAAGAGACTCGCCAGAAGTTATCGAAAATTGCTGCCTGTCAATGTCCAAACGATTGACAACAACGGCTTTTGGACGGATTACTAGGTCCTGACATAATTTAAGATCGGTTATATTATTTTCTGTATTATATGTTATATTGTTATAAAAAATTGTTGGGAATAGAACATTTCTTCTTCGAATTCAGAAAAAAAATGAAAAACCAAATCCCTTTAAAATGCTTAAAAACTGAGGAATTCAAAATTGTAAACCTGAGAAATTTAATTATCTGCACACTTTTTGAATTAGAATTGTAAAGTTGAAGCATTTTTTATACTGGAGTTCCGAAAAAGAAGAGACTCAATTGAAAGCACCCTGGCAGGATGGCCGCTGGACCGAAAAAAACCGGTAAATGAAAGTGATTTTTTTTACCAGAAATTTAACAAACTTTTAGAAGAAAAATCTGTCTAATCACTTGAAATATGACCAATTTCACATCACATGATATAATGCAATTTAAAAAAGTTCGATTTTATCTCTGTTTTCAATTTTAAGTTCAATCGTTAACTTTTTTAATTATGAAATCACTCAGTTCACAATGCGTAATTCTAACATCTACATTGAAGAAAACAAATATTAAAAGCTTTTGGAATTGAAAATGTTCGATCAATAACGTATTGGGTTGATCAAATGTAAATATAAATGAATTAATAATTTGCAAAATTGAACTACAGTTCGCGTATTAAAAACTGAACAATAATTGATTTGGCAAAACAATTAATTCTGAATCTGTTTAAAATTAAACCATTTACAGATTTTAACGGTAAAAATGAAACTGCTACACATTCTTAACCGACTCAGTTTTAAATTTTTTAATTAAGAAAAATAAAAATTTTGTAATATTTAGCAATTTTTGACTATTTCAAATCAGCAATTATAAATGGAATACTGAAAACTAAACAATCTGAAACTGAATGATTTGAAATGGAAAGCCTTAAATAGTTACCATTTCAGAGTGCTAAATTTATTCTTTGAACGTTACAATTTTAATTGTTCCATTTAAAAAATTTTAAATTTTGAAGTGAAAGTGTTTAAATTTTGATATGTAGATAAGCCTATTTAAGACGATGGCTCAGTGCAACAGGTTTTAGTTGTTTATACAAATCGAGCTGCTTCAACAAGTTCCTCATCTTCTCGATATGATCCAAAATATTCTTCAAAATAATCTTCACTGGCTCCAACCTTCGCTATCTCAATCAGTTCATCTCGAATAGAATAATCTGGCAACTCATCGCATGCAATCATTATGCTCTTCATTATTTAAAAAAAATATTCAGCCCCTATTATTAAAAACAAAAGGAATGAGAAAATACTGACAAATTTAGATACACAAATAATGAATTATTATTACCGCAAGTTTCAAATCGCTGTAATAAAAGTATAAGAGTTAACGCATTTATAATGTTTAATATTTTTCTATTCTCTGTAAAGAAAAAAGTAAAAAGTTTTCCTAATAATTTGTACTTTTTGGCTCAGAGTACATCAAATGAATTAACAGTACACAGTTTTATGCAAAGTTTACCGGGGAATCCGAATTTTGGGGTCTCAATCAATTTCAATAATGCCTTAAAGCTTATTTTTTAATATTTTTGTACGAAATTCTTCAAAGGACAATATCTCGAAATTGACCAATTATTTTGTTCAGATTTTCTTTTTCTCTTGATACTCAGAAGTATCATCTTTGGAAAGGAAATAGAAAATTACTGGAATTTTGCGTGATTTTGAAAATTATTTATTTCAAATTTTTTAAAATTATTTGTTTCTATTGTTGCTGGAAAAATATTATTTTGTAATCAAGCACTAACAGTTAGAAAAGAAGTTTTACAACCAGATTTTCATACTTATTAACAATGAAGTCATTAGCAGGGATCACAGCCGTTCAGTAGTTCAATTTTAGGTTATCAAATAATTTTTTCCGAAATAGGGGATTTTATTTATCGTTATAAAAATTGCACAAGTTTTACAATAATTTTTTCTCGTAATTTTTATGTTTAGAATATTTTTTCAGCTATCTTTCAAAAATCTTTTGAACACTTCAGCACTTTCTACTGATAAAATACATCAGCAAAAAATTGAAAAAGATCAGAGATTGAAAAATAGGTAAACAGCAGAATTGAAAATGTTCATGTTTGAATTTTTTTTAAATATATTTTTATCAGTAGATAGATTTTGATTCCTTAAGCTCATTCATTTTTTCTAGTATATTCTTTTCAGTTCAGAACCCTGAGTCGTTCAAAATATTTGTATAAGTAAGCTAGAAAGAAATAATTCTAAAAGACTAAAAATGACTATTTTAAAAACATAATTTTTCTGTTCTTGTCACCATAGATATTTAAAATTATTTCTAATGTATTTCGATTAGTTGAAAACTATGAAATGTTCAAAAAAATTTTAATGCCAGCTAAAAAAGAGTATAGTGTAAAAAAGACAGAAAAATAAAAAAATATATTATTCACGAAACTAACCAAATTATGAAGACAGGAATTGTTTAAAATACTCACTTTGCTAACGTGGAAAAATGAGCTATATAACAATCCGTTCCAAATTATTTATACTTTATTGAATAAAGTTTTTCCCCGTTTCCTTCTTAATTATTAAATAAATAACCAAATAGCGAAAATATAAGGTTATTATTATTGTTTTGACAGGCGAGCGCAGGCGCCTACACATGCACCAGTTCAGCAACTTAGGCATGGCTCAACAAAACCATATAGAGTGGTAAAGGATTTTAAAGACTTAAAAGTTACTAGGGGAAAGGCATATATGAATCTCAGTGTATCATGGAGCCTGACAGTGACCAAGATTAAATAAACATGTAGACGCTTGAATATCTCTGACTATCGACTATTTGCTTCCCTCACTGAGGCAAATTTCCTTTTGTGACAAAATTATGTTTCTTGACGTAATTGCAATTTTCTTTTAAATTTAAGGTTGATAGAATTTTCATTTGTCTCAACAGGAATCCTTTTGCAGGAAGAATTATCCTTATGCAACTAACTTCACGTAATCTTGAAACCAAATAATTCTATGCGTGTAAAAAATATATTCACGTGGTTCAAAACAAAACAGCTAAGAGGACGGGTAAGGTCTCAGTTCACCCAAATTTCAGTTCTCCTAAAATTTATTTTCCCCAAAAATTCAAACATAGAAGTACGAGTTCGTTGAGTTCGTGAGTCCGCATAGTATAAATTCAGGAAAGTCGGTAATGATAAAACTAAATAAATAAGTATCCAAAAGTTGTCGCCGCAAATATGTTTCTTGAATTAAATAAACTCAGATTTTAATAAAAATGTAAAGTTCTAAATGTTTTAGTTTCTGTAAAGTTTTCTCTGGAGGGGAATATATTTTTTTAAATAGATCTTGACAAAAAACATAAGGTTACGCAAGTTCAAGTTATGTTAGGGAATTCTCGCCGGAATTTGATAATAATTTACAACATAAGCAGGTGGGCCTTATAGAAAACATACAAATGTACACAATTTAAGGTTATGTTAAGAAATTATCGCTGGAATTGAATACTTTATAACAGAAGCAGTTTCCCAGCGGACACGTTCTGTAAATGTTACATAACAAAAAAGTAACATTTATGCATAACATTGTTACAATCGTGTGCCAGAACAATTACAGAACATAAAGGTCACACTGCTCTGTAACGCTGTCACTGGAAGGATACGTATTAGTTCTGGAATTTTGTGATGGAACTAATATAGAACAGAGTGATAGAACTGTTATGTCACTAGAATGTCACCCGTGTTCCAAGAAAGGAACATACAGGTCACATTGTTCTGTGACGCTGTTTCTGTAAGGATATGTAACAGTTCTAGAATTCTGTGATGTAACTAATATAGAACAGAATGATAGAACTGTCATGTCACTAGAATGTCACACGTGTTCCAAGAAGGAAACATGTAGGTCAAATTGTTCTGTAATGCTGTTACTGTAAGGATATGTAACAGTTCTAGAATTCTGTGATGCAACTAATATAGAACAGAGTGATAGAACTGTTATGTCACTAGAATGTCACACGTGTTTCAAGAACGGAACATAAAGGTCACATTGTTCTGTAACGCTGTTACTGTAAGGATATGTAATAGTTCTAGAATTCTGTGATGTAACTAATATAGAACAGAGTGATAGAACTGTTATGTCACTAGAATTTCACACGTGTTCCAAGAACGGAACATAAAGGTCACATTGT
>JAABKJ010014644.1:0-10073 GCA_011634705.1 Andricus grossulariae
AGGTTACACTGTTACAAATAATCAAACTTTAGCATTTTAAATTTTGTTTGTTTCCCAAATTCTGGGAGACTCGACCTATCATTAATTCCAAAAAATAGTAACTTTTGATGATTTACAGGAAAAAATATTGTTTAAGCAAATGAAAATTGTTTAAATAATTGCAAACTGTCTTTCACCCAAAATATCTTTCTTCGCATTTATTTAACTACGTTAATAATTCCAGCAAGTAGCAACTTTTAAAGATTTACAGGGAAAAAATAGTGTAAACAAATAAAAATTGTTTTGAATAATTACGAAATATCTGAAATAAGAAATACTATGCTTAGAATTTTTCCAATGTATCACTTATCTCGAAAAATAATAACTTTTTAAGATATGATGGTGAAAAAAATTGTTTAAACAAATCATAATTATTTAAACAATAAAAAATTAGTTAGAAGACACTTTGAAACGTGTCATTAATCGAATAAAAATAATTTATGTTGAAAAAGTTACATGAAATACCGTCTTTAGCATGAATTTTACATAATATTGCTACTCAGAACTTTTTGGGGCATTTTCCAGGCAGAATATAAGAGTTTGGTAATAGGGGTGAAATGAAAAGTTATTGAGGGGAAACTATTCCTCGAACATTTCTTAAAAGGTAACTCCACTTTAATTTACAAAAAGATAATTACAAATACTTTTTTTTTCAGTTTTTCGAAAACCGAGCTTTTCCCATTTAAAACCCGTGTTAATTTCAAAAGCTCGGGGGCACGGGTTAATGTTGACCGATTTTAAGAAAATAAATCTGGAATTTCTTTTTCCAGAAAATGAACAGATTGGCGGGGATTGATCACCAATAATCGAAAGTAGAATTTCTACAGGTATAAATTTAGATTACTCCAATCATTATATCCTTTTACTTGATTTCTAACTTTTAACTCTCTAAATCTTCATTAGTGAAATTTCACGAATTTGATGAATTTTCAATAAAAAAGTTCATTTTCAACCAAATAGATGAATTTTCAACAAAAATTGTTGAATTTAAAACCAAAAGGATGTCTTTTAAACAAAATTGTTAAACTTTCAACAAAAGAACTAAGTTTTTAATTAAATATTAAGAGAGTTAAACAAAAAATATTTGGATTTTCTCATTGGGTTCTTTTACTAATTCAGTTCGCATTCAAGTGGAAGATAAATAGGAATTTTAATTAATTTCTAATACTTTTAAAACATGCAATAAAAGACGTCAAACGTTTTTCAAAATTCATTTTTTTAGAAACAAAAGTTTTGGAAACCGAAAATAATATGCAAAAAAGTAACGTATATAAAGACCCTCTACAAAAGTATAGTTAATTTGAATTTAATTCTGTTATGGCTTACTTTTACATGTTAGCAAACTGCGTATTATAAAAAATTCTTATCTTTTCTTAATTTTCTTACTTTCGTTAATAACAATTTTTTAATTTTCTGTTTCTTATGCTATAATCTTTCATCAGCTAACAATTAATTAATTAATTACACTAAGTTACAAAATTTTGAAACTGATCTTCTTTTTTCGTAGCATCCATATTTTCGGAAATATTCAAGATTTAATGTTCAATATCACATATACATTTTTAAACCTATAGAAAAACATAGTGAAATGTCCCATCAATGGATGATAAAAAAAATCTTGTAACCTAATGTTACAAAAATTTTCCAAAATATTAGCACTAAGTAAAAAAAAGTTTTTAAATGTGTGTTTATTCGATTTTTATCGTATATCTAAAAATAAAAACATAGAGATTAATATAAAAAGTTATTTAGTCTCATTTATCAATGTTTGGTGAAAAGTGATTTTTTAAATTATTTCTTTTCCTACTAGGGTAATCTGAACCGATTGTTTCAGAATCAACTGCAGAAAAATTAAAATTATTTATACACATAATCTATTTTAACTTACGTTACCAGTCTTTACTTATGTTTACTATTTTATTAGTAAATCACACAATTACTAATTCTATTAGTAAAATTCTCACTAATAATTATTTTTGTAAATATTAAATCAATTTCTTTTTCTGGTTCTCTGCTTTTCGTTTGTTAAGAAATATAATTTTTAGTATACAAAATATAATTTGGCGCTTTAGATTTCAGTGTTCATGCACTTTTGTATTTTCTTAGTTTGAACGGCTGAATTCTACACATTCGATTCATAATTCGGCCTGAAGCATGACTTTCAAAAAATAATTCGCGCCTTATAAAACTATGGACCAATGGAAATCCCAACTGAATGATAAGCATAGAATATAAAAAATTGACATCCTAAAGTCTTCTTTTATTTAAAAATAAAATAATACAAATATATAACTTGTAAATAAAATAAAGAAGACATTGTCAGAAAGTAGAGTTGGGCACCGCTTTCCGGAGTATGTGTTGGGGGTGGTTATTTTAATTACTGTCCAGTGACTCTAAATTAAAGAGCTGGGTTATTCCGACGCAAAACACCCCCTCCCTTTCCTCCCTTACAATATTGCTTTGGTAACGTTAAGCACCTCGACCCTCCCGTTCTCTCTTCCACTTGGACCTATCTGATAACTTCCTCTCTCTTTCTCATTCCCGAACCTGATTCGGATCCCAGAGTTACATTGCACCCACCATTCTTTACACTGGAGCAAGTGGCGAGATTATGTTTGACGCTAACCGGGTAACCACGCTAAATTGTCTAAACTGCGCCAGATTAAGCGGAGCCAACCCCCTTCGCACGACACGTCCAGAAATTAACCAACCCTCCTGCCATATATACCATTTACGCGTATATCTTCCAGGCCCCGAAGAATTTTACTACCTCTGAATTGTTTCATTTCGTGCCGTCGAGAATTAATGGTCACTGCTAAAGGAGCTTGATAAAAGGCAGGCTTTATACGTTTCTTTATATTTAGGATTCTATTATCAAAATTGGGTGTTGAAATAAGAGGCATGGGTGGGGCAGAAGTTCGTTTGGTTAAGGTGGGGGGAGGATATGGATAGAGGATAGAACTTAGTAAGTGTGTAGGATGTGAGAGGAGACAAAATTGGGAAAAGACTAAAAGGGGATGTGAGAGAGGGATCAGGAGGTATTTGAGCAATAGAAAAAGGAAAGGAGTGAGACGAAAATAGGTAGGAATGATTAGGGGAGAAGTGAATGACGTAAGAAAAGTAGGAGTGTAAAACGGCGATAGGTAGTGGAAAGGGATGTGTGAGGTTTAGAGGAGGTATGTGAAGATAAAATCGGTATGAGGAGGAGGTGCATGGAGAAAATTGAGATGGGAAGGAGGCATTAGAAGAGGTTGTAGATCGTTAAGGGGCTTGGGGACAGAAGATAGGTAATCAGTGGACTTGTGGAAAGAAGATAGATGGGGTGCGAGCTTCGAGGGAGAAGGTGTATGAGGAGGATGCTTTGGAACATAACGCAGATAAGGAGGGGATATAGGAAAAGATTGTAGTTGACGAAGACGTGTAAGAAGGGAATATGGAGAAGTAAGAGGCGTGTAAAACTAATTTAGATGATGAAGGAGCCTACGAAAAGCATGTTTATGTGCAGGGGATTTAAGGAGAAAAGGTTGATAAGAAGGATGTGCGGGGAGATATTTCAAATGAGGAGGGGGCGTTGGAAGAGATTGTATATGAGGTGGGGATGTGAGGAGAGAATGCAGATGGAACAGAGTACAAACAGAGATGAGATGCAGGGAGAAATTCTAGTTGAGGAAGACGTGTAGGTAGAGAATCTGGACGAGAAGGAGGCATGGATAGGAAATTCAGATGGAGAAGTTGCTTGGGGAGATAAGGTAGATAATTATTGGGCTTCTGGGGAGAAAGTAGATGTGGTGGGAGCTTGGATGGAGGTTTATAAGGAGGATGCATGATAACATAATGCTGATGAGGAGGGGGTGAGGGAAGAGATTGTATTTGAGGAAGATGTGTAGGATGGGAATATGGACGAGGGGGAGGCGTGAAGAAAGAATTTAGATGGTAAGGGGGCTATGGAAGAGATTGTAGATGGGTAGGGGTTGGTGAAAGAATGCAGATGATGACCAGTGAAAAGAAAGCGTAGATGGGGAGGGAGTAGATGGTTGAGGGTTGGAGTGCATCGTTTGTGTCGGTTTTGGTAATAAAAATAACCTTCACCTAATTGTTAATGTCTCACCACTTTTCGATAGTTTTAATTAATTTTTTTCCAAGGATGCTACTCATTTCATATTGCACTACCCACCTTATAAATGCAACCAATTTTCTAATACTTCTTCTAATTTTTATATTGTGAGAATTCCTTTATATAATAGAATGTTTTCCATTGTAAAGGAAGATCAAAATCAAATTGAATTCCTTGACGTATGCAATTTCGGGATTTATTGGTCAGCCTCGGCGCGAAGTATCCACACGTGAAATAATATAGGACCGCGTTTGGACGGACACAGATGAACGGCTCTGGGGAAAAGACAGAGTCGGAGTCGACGGTAAAAAAATGAAAAAGAGGACTTTTCTATTTAGGTATCCTGGGGCTCGTGGCAACGAGTTTCACGGGGTGGGGAGCAACTGCAATTTGTACCTCTTACTGTCCGCAGGAAGAATGGGCATTGTCTTGCAGGAGAGAAACGAATTGAGCCTCTATGAAGCCCGGCGTGCGAACGGGAATCGATATTTTTAATTTCAGCAAAAGCCAAACATCTACAAACTTCCTCATCTAAAACTCATCTATCCCTTAAAGCGACCTCTCAAACCTCTTCAGGTAACCCGAATCTATTTTTTTTCGTTTCAGCCAATGAATACACATTGATTTAGAGTTTAAAATGACTGATTACAAAAATACTAATTATTGGATTTGAAGAAAAATTAAGCTTCACAAAATAGGCTACATCTTCCTCTTGTTTTGATATTTTGAAGTAAAATTCGTCCGAGACAGAGTTCAAGATTCCGAAAATGCCTCTCCAATTTTTGCATTAATCCATTATGTAGTTTTTTTTTTGAACATCAATCGAGAAGTACTTATTTTAGGTTTAGGAATTTTTGATCGATCGAAGGTGATTTCAAATCCCATAACTGACCGTTTCCTCGAGATTATTATTTTTTCATCAAGCCTTGGGGTTGGTCCAGACGGATGGACCAGGCAAAGAAATTGCATCTCCTGAGTTACCAGCTACCCCTTCCATTCCACCCATCCCGTCCGAAATATATACGAGCCGGCAAATTGAAAACTGGCGATCGGACCGCTTGAATAAAATATCGTTTAAATTTATTGTAACACCTGGTATATCGCGAACGGTCACGATTCGAGTAAGTACCTCCCGTTTCGAGCGATCTTATTCCTCTTCAATTTCCCTCCCATCGATATCGAATTCCTCTTTTACATTTCAAATATTCAAAAATTAGATCTTTCTTACAGAATTGAGCTGTTTTTTATAACGGATTGCGAATAATCTCAGAGAGACTGAAACAAAAATATTAACTTGGATTCGAAACAAAAATCGAGAGAAGAAATTTTTGATTAATTTTTAGAGACATTATACAGGCAATACCGTTTTTGGCCATTTTTAACCAGCAATTATATCTATAGACTGTTTTTCAACCATTCGCACCAATTTCACTATAAAACACTATTATTCGAAATTCAAAGTGTTTTGGTTCGTATCGGTTCGACACTTTTTTGAGCTATAGAAAATTGAATTTGAAGATTTCTCAAAACTAGAGAGTACCCGAAATTCAGATTGTGCATGTCGTACTCAAATGTTCATACGTGAACAGACTATTTGTAAAAAACAAAAGAGCATCAAACAACAAAACACTCTTGAAGGCTAATTCGTTAACTGTCCATTTGAAAAAAAGCATTGAAAAACAAAACACTCTCTAGACTAAAATTAAAGGGTCCCCTGCTCTCTTGGCTTTTCTGGCCGGATAGACATCTATCTTTTCTTACCTGTCCGGGCAGTACCCCTATCTTGTCTTGAATGGCCCGGCCCTATTTTGTCTCCACTAGCTGAATAGACCTCGGTCTTTACTTGACAGACCGGGCAGTACCCTTATCTTGCCTTCACTGACTGGATAGACCTCCATCTTGACTTGACTGGTTGGACAGTACCTATCTTGCCAGTGAAGGCAAGATACAGTTTATCGTGCCTCCACTGACTGGATAGACTATCTCGAAATCGTGACTTGATTCAGCGTTGGAAACAACCATGGCAAATGACTACTCTGGTTCTTAGGTCTGACAGAATACAAAATTGTGTAGCCCTATGTTATTGTGTAATATTTTTGAAGAGTTTTCATGCTACTGAGAGATCGAAAGATCTGGAAATACGAGTCTAATTTTGATTTGAATCCCGCGATTACTTTAGTTTTCACAACATTATTTGTACCTCCTGAAATAAAACTGTTCCTTCGTGAAAAGAAATCTCTTTCCCGAAAATCTTTCTTGGTTTACAGATAGAATAAGATAGAATCGAGGAATTAAAATAGACAAGTCAACGACATCTTCCCCTTTCTCCTGGTGTCCGCGTCATCTTAACTTTATTTCGTTCAATGGAAATTGGTCTTAACTCCATGGCCGGTGAACGGAAGGGATAGAGTGGCTCTGATGTTTAATACATAGAATCCAACTGATATTGCAACCGAGAGAGTGAGGAAGAGGAAAATAGTCGAGAAAGCAGTGAGAAAAAGAGAGAAAGAAGTAAGGAATGGGAAAAAAGGGGTTGGATGAAAGTACCCTTCGTATCTTCATGACAGGGTGCGAAGTCGCAGAGCGCCCTCCTGGCGGGATGGCACTCAACCAGGGAAGCGTTGTCGGTTCGAGCTTTTCAGGAGCTTTCAAGTGCTTTCGCAGTTGCCTCGAGTGCCGTAAGAGGCTTTTAGAAATGGAGGCGGAAACAGGCTTTTTAATAGGGCCGAGTAGTTGGCCTCCTCACTCACCCTCTATCGAAATTCCTTCGAAACTCAGGAGTCCTTTTAAAAATCAGTATTCACTCATAATGACCTTGAAAAGTAACTTTACTCCTCTTTATCGGATTTGGGAGAATCAAAACCTCGTTTTTCGGTTATGGAGGGTTGCTTCACATCACGTGGCTTTCCAGGCACAGGGAAGCCCTGCAGATAAAGTTAGTACGGACTTAAGCCAGCCAAATGCGAGTTTAAAATGTTGCCGCCGGACGAACGTGCAACACCGAATCCCTTCCTGATACTCTGCTTGGACATGCGTTCTAACTTTATTCAAATTTTCTAGGAAATTAAAAGAGAGTTTGCAGATTCCGGCTGCCTACTGGCCATAAACGGAGTTTTGTTCCCCTTTTCACAAAACGTGCGGGAAATATGAATTCGTGGGAAAAGCTTTGTAGGAAAAGCGGCTTTCATGCAAAACTAACTGAAATTCGCATTAGACCCTCTTCTGGTCGAATTAAGGCTTAGAGCCTTAGACTCTTAGAGTGATTTCAAATTTGGAGATAATTTTCTAACCCTATAAAAAAAGTTTGCCCCTAAATCAGACCGTAAATCCGGTCGTACTTAGGGTCGTAAAATTAAAACATAATTTAGGGTCGCATTTGCGGTCGAACGTAGGGTTTGATTTAGGAACGGATTTACGGTCTGATTTAGGGTCGCAGTTTTTTAATAAGAAAGTGTTTTGTTTGTACCACCAAAATACATTTTTGAACAACTTTCGCAAATAACGGACAATCAAAAAGTTTGCCAAAAATAAGGACAACAAAAATGTTACTTCTTGCTCTAAAACTGGATATACATTTCTTGGAATTATTTTCATAGTTCAGAAGGAGCATATATCTGGAAGATTCTCTGAAGTGCTTAAATGTACTCAACATAAAATGCTTCAGAATAACTTCAGCATAGATTTTTTAATTTCTTTTTATGGAATTTATTATGTAAACAAATCCAGCATTGAAAATAGTTTTATTAACAATATTCAGTTTTGAATGCTGAATAAAATAAGTAAACTTCATGAGCATGATAAGAAAGCGGATATACTCAGGGAACATGCATAATTTGCTTAAGATTTATTTCGATTATTAAAAATAAATTATATAAACACATACATGTTCGCAGTGCTAAGCAGGAGCAAGAACTTTTTTCTTCACTGAAAAGGTTATAATTGTATATAACAATAATATTAATATGGAAAAATAACTAAATATAAAAAATCATTATTGTTCAAACATTTTTAAAAACAAATAATTTTTGTAGTTTTTACAAACGAAAAACTTCTCATGTAAACCAAATTACAAATTTCATTTGAAGTTGATGAAAATAAAAAATTAACAAATATTTATATTTGTTAACAATAAATATAATAAAAAACTTAGAAATTAGGCATTTTTCCTCGCATAAAATTAATTTTTGCTTCTAAAACATGTTGCAAATAACCAAATTGTAATGTAGAATCGATAAATTTGTCAAAAACTCTCAATTCTTACATTTTATAACAAATATCATAAACAAGTTCAAAAGTAAGAAGTTTTGTCTTGGAAAAAATGATTTTTTTTTCTACTAAATTATGCAGTAGACACATATCCAGTAATATCCTGTAAGGAAATGTGTCAGCAACAGCATAGTCAATTTGTTGTTCAAAGTTTGAACAATTTAATTTTTAAACATTTTTTCGTCAAAATGTAACAAAATTACACTTTCTCAGAGTAACCTGAACTAATTGGTTCAAATTAAAGATCAAAACGATCGACTCACTTTATTGTTAATTGTTTGGATAATTTTTCATTATTAAAATGTAACATTTGACTGTAATAATGACAAAAAGTGTATTTTTTTCCAAACATTCGAAATATTTTAGTAGCTCCTTTCATGATAACATTTTTTATTACTCGCCTATCATTTTTTAAACAATTTCCAAATGTTTGAACCATTTCTTTGATAAAATATAAAAAAATTGCACCTGGTATAAATAACTTGAACTATTTAATTTAAATCGAAAATCAACATGAATGAATAATTGATTAGTTGTTTCATTCAGAGAAAGTGAAAATTTTGTTAATTTTGCCAAAGAAAGTGTTTAATCAAATGAAAATAGTTATAAAAAATATTATTAAGTAATGAAAAGTGTAAATATAAGAGTACCTAATAAAATTTATTGAAAAATTTGCACAAAAAACTACACATTTCCCCATTATCACAGTCGAAAGTTACATTGCAACAATGGACAATTATTTAAACAATTAACAATAAAGTGAATTGATCGTGTTGATCTTTGATCTGATCCAATTAGCTTATGTTACTCAGAAAAAGTGTAAATTTTTATATTTTGTTGAAAAAATGCCTAAACAAGTGGTAATTTTTTAAACAATGTTGGGTAAGTGAGAAAAATATCAGACATGCCATAATTCTACAGGAATTTTTTGGGACGACTAGACGCAGCCTTATAAAAACTCGTTTATACTTGTAATTTTAAATATAATTGGTAAACATTATAAAAACAATTAATAAGATTTGTATAAAATAAACGTGTTTGTGAAAAACACGATGAAGTTTAAAAAAATCGGTTAATGGTGAAAAAATGCATAATGTAAATTATTATTAGCATAGTCTTTAAAGATTATTGAAGGAAATTAAGATTATGAACATTTTAATAAATAAATAACATAATATGAAAACCAGTGTAGGCAGCGAGAACCGAAAACGCAACCTTTCGGCTATGAAGCCGAATCGTTACTGTCTGACCTGCCGACCGAATTGAAGAATGGGATAGGAGTCTTAAAATAAAAAATCAACGCAAGCATCACATTCTAGGCAGTGTTTTCAAGAGGTTCCTGTAATTTAAACTCGTTATTCTCATGTGAAACTGAGGGGGTAGGCGGCATCCTTTAATATTGTCCGATAAAAATAATTTAAAAATACGTATATATTTTTTTGGGGGGAACCTCACAAAATGAGCTATTGCCCCAAAAAAATTCGAAATTTACTTTTTATTTAACCACCCTAATGTACTGAGATACAACCTTGTCAGTCCTTCCTCAATTTAAAAATCTCTAATGCAATGTTCTCAGCAATTTTCCGGATGTGTGTGTGTGTGTGTGTGTGTGTGTGTGTGTGTGTGTGTGTGTGTGTGTGTGTGTGTGTGTGTG
>JAABKJ010014645.1:0-10073 GCA_011634705.1 Andricus grossulariae
CCGATGTCAGCTCATATATTTTCTTCCGTCTCCCAAAATTTCGACACGCTAACTTATTTAGTTTAAAAATAAGAAGGTGGACAAAATTAACATTACAAGGTCAAATTTTGATTATGTCATAGACTAGCATTTACTCTTAAGCGTACTATTGATGCTACGTTGAAATATTGTACAAACGAATTTAATGAAACTATTTGTAATATTTTTATTACTCATACCTACATTTTTATGCGTATAAATTTTATATCCTTGAATATAAATATTGATATGTAATACGATTAAATTATTTATACAAAGATCAATTCAAAATTCCCTGCAACATATCAAATATGTTAATTATTATTTATATTACATATATTATAATTATATTATATTGATAAGTTTTGTCCGTGAAAATCCATTTCTGGAACACTTCGCAGCGTCCGGTGTATTAGACACCTCATGCTTTTACCGAGATTGGACCAATATTATATTTGAAGACAATTTTACTATAAGGTGTCCCGTAAGTGGCTAATGGGCTGGCCATATTGCTCATACATATATTAATAAATCAGTTATTGCGTAGGTGTTGTTTAGTATTGCATATGCGTTGGTGGCCCTTTGCACTGAAAATGATCCTTAGGCACTTTTCTATTGGATGGCAGAAAAGCTGCGCCTTGCGATACATTGTCTAGTTCCAATATGATGTTAACTCTTGAGTTTAAGAATTGGTTATATCCCCGGGTGCCTTCTGGCAGGAACAATGTGATTTGACATGAATTTTTCGAAGAACTGATGATTCAGATGATCCTCATTCGATATTGGTACACACACGTTGGCATGGTCGCCATCTATGCGTATTTTAACTCTTTTGTAGGTATTCAGATGATCCGCTACAGGAACCGTGAATGGAACCAATATTTTATTTACGACTAATCCAATGACGTATTCTTGATTATTATCTATTCCCACATAGTGAAAACCTTCTGGTAGAGGGTATGTTACACCTCGATCATAATAATTTTCATAATGATGAACATTGAGTTGAATAGGATGTGGATGAATTGCAGTCTTTCTTCTAAATGGCCAAACTAATTCTGAAAGAAGGAAGTATAAGTTTGAAATACATTTATGTATGAACTATGAAATTAATGTAATAAATTATAGTTGCTCCGTTATGGAAAATAGATTGAAATCAGCCTGTCCCCGTTACTGGTTTAGTTTGCGTTTCAGTATCTTTATTCGTTCCCATGTTCATATCCGTTTGAATATTCTTTTCAGTAAGCGTGTTCGTATCTGTTCCAGTATTCGTTTCCGTAGCCGACGGGAAGTTTTAGTATTTTCACTAAGAAATTACTAGTTTTTTACAAATAGGAAACAGATATATACCACAACTAAAAATGTAACTTAAGTTATAGATATTATATTTACCAATAGGATCGGGGGAAAACACTAAAATGAGACATAGAATATTAATCCTGCTCCTCATTTTGACGAAACGAAGGAAACACTTTTAAATGAAGAATTTCAATAAAGCATAACTAATAAATATTATTTAAGAAGTTCGAGCATTATCTCAAATTATTTATCTTTCATAATTCTGTTTCTTCCACACTGTAGTTGTACATTATTTGAGATTTATGACATGTTGATAACATTTTAAGAGCAGGGAACATTACTCATAAGGCAAAGGAGAGATCAATATTTGTTGAAGCAAGTGATAAATTTTACCTTTTTGATTGAAAGATAAAAACTGAACAAGGTACACTCATGTGCATAGTATGCCATTTATTATTAGGAAAGGTATCGATATATTGAAAGCAATGCAAAATTATGAATAACAAATTCAAGATATATTCGTTTATAAACGCGTTGACTCATGAGAAGACATACTTATCGGTTCGAACCCGGACTCAGATAGATTTTTTCTTGTTTCTCCAAAACTACATACTTAAATTCAAGTTTCACTACCCCTGTCTTAGAAAAATGCGAATATCTCCTGAACTAGAATCGACTATGAGGGTCCTCTTCAAACGGACTTCGATATATACTTCATTGTTAATTTCGTAGCAAATTCAGACTATGAAGGTACACAGAAAAATTAGGATCTAAAAAGAGATATATTTGCTTAAGATGTATTCAAGTGATTAAGTTTGCATGATTAATTGAACAATCGCGAAAGTATGCTTTTCAAGGGTTAATTTTTGAAGAATATTATATAAGCGAATTTAATTGAACTATTTGTAATATTTCCAGTACTAATACCAACAACTCACAAAATTTATATTGCATAACGTTGATTTAAGAAATATAAACTGTGGTTCAAAAAATAGCAAATTATAACAAAAAGCACAACAAGAAGGTTGAGAAATCTGGAATTAAAAATATTTTTAATTATAACTTGAATTATTATTTCAATGTATGTTCAAATGTTGATAATCTCATTTATCGTTATTATCAAAAAAAGTCTCTATTGAGTTGTCAAAAGTTTCAACATAAAAACAATTTCTGATTACCAAAAAATCATAAAAATAAGGTTTGCAATTTTGAAAGTAAAAATTTAGGTTTTCGATATTTCAGTATTTTCTATTTTTCAGTTTTATAACATAGTTTGATCATTTAGGAATCTTTTGCGAGGCCCTTTTTTATAAAAGAAGATTTGTATGAATTTCAAGAATTAATTATATCTGAAAAAGTCAAAGTGGTACGTTTGGGACAATATTTTGCGGTATACGTTTTGGATATGATCGCAATCGGTAATTCAACCTATTCTCTAATGTCCCTAATAGTTATAATTTGTTAAGTAAACAATATGACGTGTTAAAGATGTTATAGCTAATTTATGGTTTTGAATACTTCTTCTGAAGGTATGTATGTAAGATTATTTATAATTGACCGTAAAAGCGATATTGAAAAATGTAATTAAAATCAATTAAAATCAAATTTATTAAACATTGGAAATAACGATAATATACGATAATGTATTGACGATAATTGATATAAATCAACTTACGTTTGAATGGAAAAATAATAAATTGCTATAAGGTTAAATAAATTTGACAAATTCTACCGTCGACTTATCTTAATTTATTTTTACGCATTCTAAAATTCTTACGTGACTTTTGATGGAATTTTTTGTTTGTTGTTTTTTTGTTGTTCTCAGAGAAAAATATGCATAGGGTACTAAAATACTCTATTTATGGGTCCTCATAAAAGTTGTATAATTTAAAATCAATTCATCAATATATTTTAAGACCTAAGTGTTTGGGAAGTTAAAAAAAATTATAACCTTTTTTGTAATCTAAGTATCGGAAAGAGACGAATATTTTATTTTTTCTTAAATGACATAACATTTCAAAATTTCATGAATAATTTGAGAATTATTATTCAAATTTATGGCATACAAAACCATTGTTTCACAAGCTTTAAAATAAACAAAAATTCATATAGAGGAAAATTATTCCACAGTTTGGTTTTAGGTTGAACTTTGCTGACTTTGAAAGTGTATAGAAGATACATTCTAGGATTATTCAGAGATTTTATTGATTATAATATTTTAAGTAATTATATAATATGCATATCTACATTTTTCTATGAATTTGATATAAATTATACATATCATATTTTGACTTTTGTGTGTATAATTTAAATTGCTTGATACATAACAGAATAAACTATTGTCCCAAATTAAAAAAAAAGTAGTTGCCATTTACTATTTTATTTACACAATATTTTGACATTTTTATTATGTTAAGGTATAGTACTGATGAATTTCCCAATGTTTATTTACTATAGTCACAAAATAAAAGAGTTTATTGCATATATTAAAAAATATTGATTATATATTATTCAAGTATTTATTTTTAGTATCTTCACAAAAATATTTTAAATGAAGTTAACTCAAATGAAGATAAATACGATTTCAAAAAAGCGATAATTTCATGTATTATTCGTGAATTATTTCATACGAAAAAAAGTTATTAAAACTTTCAGATTCAATTTGTTATCGCCTTCACGCTTTGAACATAATTAAAAAAAGTACTTTATGGGCCAACAAGCATATCAGAATATAGTTGACAACAAAAATTTGGAAATTGTTACTTTTTTGTTGGACCATTTATTTTGCAGAGAAGGAAATAAAAAATAATCGAAAACGCGTAAAAAAAATTTGACATACCTCCAGCGAAACTAAGTTTTTCAGTTATCAATTAATATTAAAATGAATCTTGTAATTATCAACTTCTTTGCGGAGTATCTCATTGTATTGTTATTTTTCTAAATCACCGTTCAACATCATGTTCATTTCTCAAAATGAATACTTGCCATAATTTTTCTAATTCCGAATTACTATTATACATAATTTTTTTCTTTCAATTTACCTTTTCCCTCAAATTAATGCATTTTTATGTTGAATAGTTTTAGGTCAAAGTAAAAAAAGATAAACAATCCCATCCTGCATTCTTTCATCTTATATATAGTATTTTAAGACATTCAATAGGATTTCAATGAATTTAAGGGATGTAAAAATGCAAAATATTTCGAATCACTCGATATTTCAAGTGGTTTCGATACGTATCTAAGGATTTTGAAATACATTAAAGGAAAAGGTTTCAAAGTTGTTTTATAGTATTTCAAATGATTGGAAGGGATTTAAATAAGTTTAAGTGAATTCAAATTTTTAATTGATTTCGTTTGATTCTATGTGGTCGCATATGATTTCAAGAGATTGTATAGGATTTTCAAGGATATTTAATTACGATAATATATTATACTATAAAAAAATGAAGTGCCATACAAATATTTGAGTCTATGTGGACCAGAATGTAAAAAATCAAGAAATCGAGACTTTTTTTATTGAAAACGTCTAACCCTAAATCAAACATTTAATCCGGTCATTTCAGGTAATACGTATTTTTTGAACGGCCCCCATCTTTTATGTAATGAGATTGCGATGAGGTTTAATTGGATTGCCTTTTGGTTTACTTAAATTAAGATTTGGATTGGTTATTATAATTTCTTTTCACTGTTCATCATAAGACAATTATGAAATTAAAATCTGTTTCTCAGTGTTCAAAGAATAAACGATAAAATTTACGACTTATATGCATATATTGACACAATACGTGGTGGAACTGCGTCGCAAACAGCTCATCAAGGGGACGCATAGGAATAGATTAGATAGCGTGTTGTAAAATGACTGACAATTTCAATTGTTTGAAAACTTTCAGTTTGGAAAGCTATATTTTGTATAATTAAACACTTAGCACAATAAAAAACAGCTTCTTTTAGCGCCAAAAGCTATTTTTTTTCAAATAAGCTTATCGTGAACCCAATGACAATATAATATCTTATCATATTTGAGTTGATCAACTCTTCTACTCTTGGATTTTCATACTTTTGGGATATTCAAACAATATGGGTATTAGAATTGGTCAAAATCAGAAAATTCTGGAATACGAAATCTTTACAGCGCGAAAAAATAGCGTATTAGAAAAAATGTTAAGAAAATTTCTTGTTTGCAGAGATTAAAAATGTTCTTGAGTTTTAATTTTTGTTTACATATCTGCAGGTCAAAAGGTTCTCCCAATTTCGTTCGGATTGTAAGCAATTATTTTCTAAGAGATAATTGCAATTTCATTTCCTCTGTTTTCGGAAGAAAATCCTTAACATCTGTGTAAATAGAAGAATTTTTTCGAGTACTCGAAAACTTTCTAGTGAAAAAAATTCACTAACAAAGGAATCGCCAAGACTTCTTTTCATAACTTGTAATTTAAACATTTTTCCGAGCATGTTTGGGTTTTTTATTCCATATAGAATTTAAAGCGCTTTTAAAAGATCTTAAGGGATTCAATAAGATTTCAAGGAATTCAAGGGATTGAAAAATAATTCTCAAGATATCAAATCATTGGAGAATATTTCAAATTATTATACTAGGGGACTTTAAAAAATACGTAACGCGTGTAGAGTCCGAATTAGCAGAAAAAAAAAGTTACATATTTTTTGAGCCGTCCCTAGAGATTTCAATTTCAAAGTAATTGAAGGTATTTTGAGAAAATCATATCTTATGACTTGTGGATCATTTTTCAGAAAGGTTTGATAAACAATATCCACAGATAGAAAATTATATTTACCAAAATATGCAAATTACCCTAAAAATATATGAAATTTCTTGAATTGTTTTTAATCCTCTGAAATTCTTTGAAATCTTATAAAATCTAGGAAATATGATTCACGCTCAAGCTTTTAGAGATCAGCTCATCGAATTGTTTTGTGTGATAAAATTATAATGTGACGTAATTATACTGTTTTTTACTTTACTCAAAGCAAGATTTCAATTCCATAGCATTTGTTCACTACTTATTAGAAACAATTATAAAAAAATTATGCGTCTGATTGTTTATAGAATGAACAATAAAGCTTTATAATTTATAAAAATATTTAGATATGTACATATGTCGACAGAATGTGTGGCGGGACTGCGTCTAAAACGACTCATGAAGCAAATTTATCTCGCTATAATGGGGTCTTGTAAAATGACTATGATTGTTTCATTTGTTTTGAATTCTTTATTTTTTATAACACTGACTTCGAAATGCTACACTGTTGTTAAACATTGAGGCATTAATAACTCAAATTATATTTCCACGACCATAAATTATGGAAAAATTGAGGTATCTTCTGTATGCATTTTCAGTCGCGTTAATGATCACCAATGCATTGTTTTCGGTATGCCCCTGGAAATAAAAATATGTTTAATTATTCAGTATCAGTATTTCGAGGTATTATTTCAAACTGTTCTTAAAATGTGATAATCTCATTTTAATTAAAAAAAGGTGTCTTCATTGTAGTAAAATCAATTTTATCTTGTTAAACAATTGATTGATTACCAATATTTCGTAATTGAAGTATTAATTAATGATTATCGACGTACCAAGTAGCTTGGGAATATCGCAAATCGTGGAACAACAATCGCTGCCAGAATCACACTTATCGCGATTTTTCCCCGAAATTATATCTCCGGTGTCTGGGTCTACAACGCATTCTGCGTCAACCACTCCAATGTAAAAGGCCACACACATCAGGGCAAGGAAAGCGAAAATTGCAAACTTCATTTTAATCGATATTCGATAGTTAACTAATTCTTTTGCTTCGGTCATGGCTTATATACCAAATCCCTTTCCAATGATCATGCGCATAAATAGAGAAAAACGAAATTAAGTACACTCAATTTTTTGGAACACGTAAGTCTAATTATGTCATATTTGCCCAATATGGAGGAAGGCTAGTCAATAAGCTGGGTACGCATATACCCAACACGAAACTGATAAGAACAAGATAAGGCTAACAGCTGTCGAAATGTCCATTAAATATACTTCATAATTTTATCATATAAAAGTTGAATTAAAATTGTTCTGAAAGAAGAATCTCTATAGGCTACTAAAATGTTTCATGTGGGGACCCTCATAATAGTTGCACAATTTGAAAGAAGTAAGTTAACGTTTAAAGGGTTTGGGAAGCTAATATAAATTATAAGATTTTGTACACTCTAACAAGCATCGCAAAAATGTAGAATATGTTAACTTTCCCTTGAATTCCGTAACGTTCCCAATTTTGACAAATAATTTAAGATTTTTCTCTAAATATACTCGACAATTCGTATAATTTTAACAGATCATTCGTCGATAGAATAAGACTATGGCAGATATTGCTAAGAAATTTTATCACGTCCTTTATTACGTCCTTTGGTACGTCGTTTCTGACTTCATTTCCTATTTGAAGAAAAGTGCTTAAAGATGTTTTTTTAGTTTAACGTTTCATGGATTGGTACAAAGGTCAGAAAAACATGTAGCCAAATTTAAAGAAAATATACGCTCTAATCCCATTGATTCTCCAATAACATATAAGTTTCTTAAGTAGAATATAAGTATATATATGTTATATGTTATCAGTGAACCAATGGGCTTACAGCGTATATTTTCTTTAAATTCGGCTGCACGTTTTCCTGATCTATGTTCCAATCACTTAAACGTTGAACTAAAAAAAAATCTTGAAGCACAAATAGGAAATGACGTGAAATAGGAAAATGACGTCAGAAACGATGTACCAAAAGACGTGCCAAAGGACGTACCGAAGGACGTACAAAAGGACCTACCACAGGACGTACCGAGGGACGTACAAAATGTCGTATTTATTGATTTCTTTTATCCTTTTCTTAATCAATTTATTTATGAAACGGATTAGATAGTCGTTTTTTTTAATTTCTATAACTTTAAATAAATTTTCATCTCGAAATTTTTAGTTAGATAATTTGATGGCTCTATCAGTAAGACTGTAGGTAACTGGCATTCTATCTTTATTAGAAATATTCAAATTCAAATTTACGTACATATCTACCTGAAATCAATTTATTCTTCTGGAACGCATGTAAAGACGTTATCGGCGTATCTATAAAAAAACATGTGATTAAGGGTTCATTCTACTATCTCACTTTTGAAAAATCGATTTTTTTACATTTTTCGACAGCTTATATATTCAGAAATATCATATCAAAATTCCATACAGAAATTATGTTTCTGTTTTGGCAATTGTTTTCGATGCATATTCGGAATTATTGCTGTTTATTTTTAAATGTGTATATATAAAGAAAATATTGCACTTCTAAGAATTTATACGGAGCAGGGATCGCTGATTAAGTTTAAGTTACTTTTTCTTACAATTTTTATGTTCCGAAAACTTCAAACGCGTTTTTCTCGAAACAACGTTTTCTCTCTGCGTGCACGATTTCTCAAAAAGTTTTTAAACGATTACTTCCAAATTTGCTACGTTCATTCTAAACATAAATATCTACAACGTGACGAAGCGGGTTTTCAAATTTTTAATTTTATCATAGTTAAGTTAATAAAAAAAGGACACAAAAACACGATTTTTGGAGATTTTTTGTTTAAAATGCCGTCATTTTGTTATTTTGTAAAATAAAAATTATCCGCTTTGTCACTCCAGAGATATGGTCATATTCATCAAGAAAATTTTGGATTTATTCGTTTAAGATGATGCTGATTGGAGATATCGTGCACGCAGTGGACATGCCTTTTTTTTAGACACTTTTTTCATTATTAAATAATACGTAAACTAAATAATAATGTTATGTAAAATTTTTTTTTTGTGAACTTTGATACAGCATATTATATGCTATCATCATATTATATATTGGGGTCCCATATATCTGTTTGAAAAATTAATTTTGAAAACTACGGTGATCATCGAGTAAAACTAATCTGTAGTTATTAGGAATATTAAAAGATTTAATCTTATCAATAAGATTTCAGCTATTTTTTACAAAATTATCATTTTTTTCAATAAATATTTTAATAGGTAAAATAATTTAAAAAACTTAAAAATTATAACAAAAAATTGAAACAAAACTAAATAAGGAGAAAATCAAATAATTAATTGATTGATTTATCATAGGGGAGAGTGGGGTATGTTGTCGGTGCGGGGCATGGTGAATATTACAAATAATGTATTTTTTGATATTCATATTAGTTTTTCACATAAAATAGTTTTCTTTGTTGAGAAAAATAGTGATTTGATGCAATTTCTCTTTTAAAATTCACGTCAGAAGAGTAATTCTGAAAAAACAGTTTTGGCGGAAAACCATGAAAAAGTTTTTGGCTGAAATTAAACACTTACAGCATATTTTAAAATACTTGAAGCATGAAAAAGTCAAATTTTAAAGGTAAAGTATTTGATTAAACTTCTGGTATCATGGTTTGTTTCTATAAACGTTTTAAATGTATTAAAATCAATTAAATCTTGGGCTGTCACTTACGGGGCATGACGCCGCGCCGCGGCGTGCCCATGTATTTTAGCAGGGAGTACGATGCTATAACTGCTTTCGCCACATACTTTACTTTGATTGATAATAAAACATTAAATTAGTGTTGGAAATGCCTGGAGTAATTTTTATTCGTTACATGATACTTTACAGAATTATTATATCATATAACTTTTATTTTACACACAGAAAAAACTGGGGTTTCTATTGGAACCAATTTTTGGTTCCAAAGGAGCTGCAACAAAAAGGAACCTCTCTT
>JAABKJ010014646.1:0-10073 GCA_011634705.1 Andricus grossulariae
AATTGTCTTTAAGTTTATACAGTTGAAAATTGAATTTTTAATTTATTTCAATATTCAACAGCTGAGAATTGAAATCTAAATTTTCAATTTATTTCCATTTTCAATCACTGAAAATTGAATTTTCAACAGTTGAAAATTAAATTCTAAATTATCTTTAAATAGAAATTTCCTCAAACTTTCCAAGTTTTAAAAAAGCTTCAAAACTGTATTTCGAAATCTTCAGAATTTCCGAAATTTTCAATAACTTCTGAATACATTTGTAAATTATTTAAATTTGTCCTAAAACTTGGAAAAATTTTTGCCAACTTACAAAAATCTTCCGTATTCTTGCTCGAGTTCGAGCGGCTTACAATAGGAAGGGTCAATTGAGCCGTCAGGTATGACACGGTACCCTGACATCGTCTTAAGCCAGTTCCTGTACAGAAACGTGTATAGGATCCCTCACAGAAATACATCAAAGGAACCTGTTGAAGGATCCTGTACAGAAACACGTATAGGGTCCTTTGCAGGTAGCCATCGCGAAAACTCATGTTGCTTACAGCTATAAAGTTGCCTTCCTTTTGTTCCCTTGAAGATCCAACTCACCATCGAGAGAGTCAAGCAACTAGCGAACCCTCGTGGATAAGTTCCTACGCAGGTTCATGAATAGGATTCTGAACATGTTCCTGTACATGAACCCACACCTCAATTGACTCTGTGAAGGAATCGGTACAGGATCATTCAAAGGTTACCTTGTATACAGGTTCCTTTGCAGGATCATGTACAGTTTCCTTCGCCGAATGGCTGCACAGGAACCGTCATGGGACCTAATAATACTACTAATCGTATTTTAAATACCTTTCATTTTGCCGAAGTACCGTTTGTCATGATTCTTAGTTTTGCGAGGTTCGAGGACAAAGTTACCACCCTTTGAAAAGTGAATTTTCCCTGGAATTTTTAATGTTCCCAAGGTAATTTTATCTTGAAGAAAATAATTTTTGGAAGAATATCAGATGGATTCAAATAAAGAATGGTCAGAACATTACTCATTGTAAGTTTTAACGATTTCAGTTGAGTAGGTCTTTCACAGCTTCTTTAGTTTTTGAAATATCTAGGAAAAATATATATATTCTTGCACAGTGTACAATTTTCATCTTCTCTAACTTCTACTTATTCTAACCAACAAACTATTTAGGGTCTACTTCAAATTTCAAGGAATTATGTGTGAAACTATATTTTATTTGGCAAAAACGTAAAGTCTTGGCATGTCCCGAAGAAAAGCTTGCATATTTTCAGGTGCAAAGTCTATCGACATAAGTTTGAAGAATCGTAAACTTCTAGCAGGTAAAATGTTCGATAGAATTCGTAGAAGTTGTCTATGAAGTTTTACTTCAATTGGCCTAGCTGTTCATGAAGTAAGAGGTTTTTTTTTTTTGTTAGGCGCGGTGCAATGAGATTGAATTCGCAGCGCCGCGCGACGTAGCACGCTGTTATCCAGGTCTAGGCGTGGGAAATTTTATTCACAAATATAAACTCTTTATATCAATCAAATATTTTATAAATTATTCAATGATTAAAGATACATACACTACCGTCGGAAATTGTCGGTACGATCTGCAAAAGTACTATTAAAAATCATTGCTGACTTTGAAACGTGATTACTTGCTCAAAAATGAAGCAAGAAATTTTTTTTCAAAAAACCATTGAAAAGCTTATTGAATTACGCGTCAATTGAGCACAAACAGAGATATTTTTGACATTTCGGGGAGAATATACTGCGTGAGAAGTTTTACAAAAAACATCAAGAATTTCTCGAATTGTGTACCTCCACTTCAACTTGTGGCATGATTTAGGAAATTTGTAGCAAAAATCTCAAATTTACACCATAAGTCTTTGAAGTCTTATCTTTGATTTAAGCCATTAGAACTTGAAAAATCTTCACAGGTTCTCGAGATACCACTAAAAATGTCCAAGCCTCAAAAGTCAAGTTTTAGTCGGCGATTACTGCTGTCAACTGCAAGAGCTGGGGTCGCCGAGAATTTCTCAGATTATGTCTCTTAACTTCAACTCGTGCTATGGCTTATGATACTTAAGGAAAAAAAGCTGAAATTGACAGGACATAATCTGTGAAATCTGAAGTGGAGGTACACAATTCGAGAAATTCTTGAATTTTTTTGTAAAACTTCTCACGCAGTATATTCTCTCCGAAATGTCAAGAATATCTCTGCTTGGACTCAGTTGACGCGTAATTCAATAAGCTTTTCACTGCGGTTTTAAAAAAATTTCTCGCTCCATTTTTGAACGAGTAATCACGTCTCAAAGTCAGCAATGATTTTTGATAGTACTTTCGCTGATCGTACCGACAATTTCCGACGGTACTGTAAAAATATTGAATATTTTCATAAGTTTTTTTCATTGTTAAAAATTAATTATACTTCCCTGCCATTAATGTTAATCAAGCAAATTTGTATTTCAAAGAAGTTTCTCCTATTTTTGATGATACATTATATACACTTATGATATATTAGGCTCTTGTGTTCACAAAATCTACATAATCGGCCTTTTTTTCTTTATTACGTTGCTATGTTTATATTCATGTTCACATTTTTTTAAGTAAACCGTGCAGTCGTTCACATAAGACTAAGAAGGAGCCAGGCTAAATCATACCTTAAAGAATAGAAACTGACTAAAAGGAATTTGACGCTGTGCAAAAATCTTTCTTTACCTAATTGTCTTAAAAATAAAGAAAGTTATAAATTTCTTCTATTAAGGGGTTATATCTAGTAATGTTAACGGATTTTCAATATTTTCTTTAGCCATGTTAACAAAATTTTATTGAAATGGACTACAGAGTTTCGGACGAAAGTTAGTGGACTCTCCCATAATAACAATTTGGAGAAATGAGAATCATGTTAAATAGTACTTTGGCAATATAAAAATTAGGGCAAACTCTAATTCGTAAAAATAAAAATGATTGTAAATATTTATGACCTCCCATGCCCGTGCAGAAATTGCCCCGGTTAGCCCTACTACAACAAGGTTTCTGGTCGGATCCCGACCGGGCTACACCTGGTTGGATTTCATGGTCGGGAGCCGCCCGGTTACCGGCCGGGCCAACCCTGGTTATATTTCATGGTCGGGAGCCGGTCGATTACCGGCTGGGCCAACCCTGGTTAGATTTCATGGTCGGGAGCCGACCGGGTACTGGTCAGGATACCTTTTTTTGTAGAAATTACAAATGTTCAAGAGCCGTGACTTTATCAAAGACGTACTTACGGATGCTAAATGAATTATTATTTGAAAACTAGAATTTAAAGATTCATTAGATCAATAAAACAGAATTTAGTTTTTTCAAATTCTTAAAAAAAAAATATAAAAAAAAACATTCAATTCTTCCCAATGTTTTAACTTATTAATTAAAACTGTTATCGATTCTTCAATGTGAAATAGCAGAATAGTTACAATTTTTACAATTTTTTCTATTTTCAGAAAATTTCTACTCTGTACACTTTCAAATTTACTGCAATGTCTGACACCTTCTGCGCCTGGCGTCGGCAGACTCTTGAAAGTTTCAGTTTCCTACCTCGTACGAGAATGAACCTTGCACTCATGTCGCGTCGTCTCCTCGAAATTAACAAATAAAACCCGGTATTAAAACCAACCTTATTTCAGTAATCAGTTTAAAAACCCCACTTAATGCGCGAATAATTATTTTTTTGCTTTAAAGTATAGTTTTGTGTATTCATTTTTTCCTTTCCTACTTCCTAACCTCAAATCACCACGTGGTTTTCAAATTCAAACAATGGCTAGGATATTCTAGCATTAGTGATTGGAACTCTTCTCTAATTTTCTCGCAAGAATTTGATAACTTGATTTTACATTTAAAGTTCACCGTATTCTTCACAATGAGCCTTAAAAGACAATCGAAGTTACCAATTTCTCGCCTGAAGCAAAATTTTTTAACCGGTCTGTGGCCGGGTTACCGGACTGGATCCCGGCCGGTATGAAAGCCGGGATCCGACCAGTTTACCGTGACGTTTTTAGCCGGATCCCAACCAGAATACCCGGCCAGCACCCGATTTAAACTGGGGCTATCCGGCCGGCTCCCGGTCGGATCCGTGTTACCATTTCTACACGGGTGATTTCAGATAAAATAGATTGAAGTAATATAGATTTTAGGGCATATTCATGCATCTTGCCAAGCAAAGACCTCTTGGGACTTCATATCTCTTGGTCAGCATTATGTATCTTCCCAAGTCAAATCTGATGTCGTTCAATTAGGATTCAGGTAGTTCAAAATTTATGTATAATAGTCAACTCCTCGGTAAGTATAGAAACATAATCTGAACAAAGGTTAAATTCTCAGAATGTATGGGAGAACTTTCTCAAATTTTCGAGATTAGTCATTGCATTTCAAAAGTGCAGAACTTCTGTTTCGACTTTCTGAGGGTCAGTATTTCACTTTCGGTCATAGACTTCGGTTCAACAAGTTCGCTTGCTTTCGGAAAACGTGGCACCATCACCGAAAAGTACACCTCCAAGTTCACCGCTAAAAAATCGTTATCCTACAAAGCGTGTGAAAACCGTGAATATAAGTAAAGTTACAGTGAAAACGAAGAATCTAAAACATATGTTTCACTTTGCACACAAGAGCAATGACGCGATGATGAAATTTGCAGTTTTTCTGTTATGTAAAGCAAACGGTGAAGATAAGGAAACAAAAATGACGGAAGGAAACACAGCAGGTCTATCGAAACATCTGCGCAAGTACCATGAAGCAGAATATGAAGCAACGTATTCGAAGTCAAAGGTTTGTACTAAAATATGATTTACTTTTTCAAATGTTTTTACCTTTAAGGTTAGAAGTCTTGATAGCGCAGAGAAAACTTGTAGTCAATGTCAACAATCAATCTTGAGTTATTAATATCTCCGAAAGTATAAAAAATGTTTCTACCTTTAATTCTAAACATCAATTTCTCAGTATTAAACCTTTATGTTTTTATTCGAAAATGTGGGTAAAACTACGTGGTTCGTTTTAAATTGAAAATTGCATAATTTATCCTTCAAGTAAGGTTTACGAAACCTTTTTTTTCGAAATTGAGGCTTTGGATTCATAAAACACATATTTTGAGATTTGAAATTCATTTCGAATTCAATATCTGTAAAAGAATACCTCATAAAATTGTCGGAAATCCACCATTTGCTTAATATTTTGGGTTGGCTGGATCAGAAATTTTAATGTACAAAAATGATGACTTTTTTTTAGTTATTCTTTATATTTAAATGATACTGTACGATACACTTCACAAATTTTTGTTCCCTTTCCTAAATATCTAAAAGAAAATATTTACAGAAGTGAGACCTCGATAATTGTATTGTCCAGCGAAATAAGTTTCAAAGTTGTAGTAGTTTTCATTTATAAAAAAAAAGGGTGAAAAAGTTTAAGGTTGCCCTTTTCGTCGCCAATTCGTTTCGTCAATTATTTAGTTGAAAAGTTACATATTTTTATTATTATATATTCAAGTGCCTTAAAAAAAAATCTTTTTGGCTTGAAAATTCAACTTTTTTGTTGAAAATTCGTCTCTGCTGCTTGATAATTCATCTTGCTTGGTTAAAGGTTCACCTTTATGTTTGAAAATTCAAGTAATTATTTGAAAATTCAAGTAATTGTTTGAAAATTCATGTATTTTGTAGAAAGTAGTATAACAGCGGGACTTCTGGATACAAATCCCTGGACCGACATGTTACCGACATCTAGAACTTTCGCAAAGGTGGTTGACCTGGAAGCTTCTAGAAGGAATTTGAAGGTTATATGTTTAGTGTGCAAGAGAGATTTCTCAGAATTGATAAGTGGGGGTAAATATTTTTGAGGGTACATGCAAAAATTTCGTAAGCTGATTGACCTAGGAAGCTTCTAGAAGGGATTTGAAGTTTATTTGTTTAGCGTCCGAGAGATTTCTCGGATTGACCAATGTATGATGTAAAATGAGTGTTTCAGGGTGACGTTTAATGTGTTGACCCTCACTCGTTACTTATATGAAAAACGTTGCTTCGAATTGGAGCACGTAAGAAATATTTTAATTTATTTTTTTCCTAAGACTTTCCGTTTCTCTTATCGATCGGGACCACCTGCAAAATTAAAGACCGTAGCATACGCAGCATTCATATGGTCTAATCACTCGCTATGTTTTATAAAAGAATTCCTTTGATTTTAAGCACGGGAGATATTGTATTTCATCTCGAGGACACATTCTTTTAACGTATAGTGTGAAATGAGTCTTTTAGGGTGTCATTTTATGAGTAATCAGTATGATTTATGGTAGTTCCGATAAGTTTCGAATGCGTTGACATTCACTCGTTATGTTTATGAAAACATTTTGTCGAATTGAAGCACGTGCGAAATATTTGAATTTATTCTTTTCCCCAAGACTCTTTTCGTTTCTCTTATCGATCGGGACCACCTGCAAAATTTAAGACGGTAGCTTACACAGCATTCATAGGGTCTAATCACTCGTTATGTTTTATGAAAGGATTTCTGCTGAAATTGAGAATAGCTACATTGTGCTTCTACCTCAACGAATGGTTCAAGTCTTTGATGAAAATTCGATATTGCTTGAATATTTGAAAAAAGAGGCTGCTAAGAAGGAGGTTTTTAAAATTTGGATCCATCGTTAACGAAGCAAGCTGTCATTGGAATGGATGTTGACAAAGACGGAAATTTATCATTATGTATCAAATTCATGAGCAGTCATTCTCGTACTTCCAACGTTCTCAGTAAAGAAGACTGGGAAGTGATTAAAACTTTCTTTAAAGATTTGAATTATTTTTCAATGGTGAACAATGTAATCTGAATCGCAATTTAATTAAATGTGAAAATTTTCAACTTCGTTTCGGATTGTATCTCGGTGAAAATGTTATTTCATTACAACAACCAGGAATAAGTGATTCGTATTACACATTTATTTTGCGAAAAACAACTTTTGCGATACTCTGTGAACTTAAAAATTGAGCTGCCGGATCGAATAAGGGCACATAAAATTATTTCTCCGGGATTGGGAAGACCCCTGGAGGCTTTCAAAAACATCTTAGAATTTAAATTTTAAAGACTATGTCTAGATGTAGAATTTCATTGCGTAACTTTTTTCCTTTAGGAAAAAGTTGCAGCTTTTTTAGTTTTCTAATTAAAGCCAAAAAACTGACTTTTTTGTAAAAATCAATTTAAATACTTTTTTCACTTAGACTCGTGCTCAGTTAGTCAGATTTTAGAATTTTTGGATAAAATGTTCAGGGATGAGCGCGGCGCTCATCCGACTTCTCTAACTTCCAGCGTTTCGTTTATCGAGCGAATTTTAAGCAACAAAAAACTCCCAACGAGAAAGTTGTTAACAACAGTACAAAGAAGTTTTCTGGAAAATTTTAGCCCATGAAAACATAAGCATCAGTTGAGATTCACCGGATTCCTGATTCCGCGAATTTTTCAATGTTTCAAATTCGTGGAATTGAAAAAAGCGGAAGATTGAGGAGGTGCATTTGTTTTTCATTCATACTGTCTGAGATTATATGCTTCAAAAATTAAAATTCGAAAATGTTTTTGAACGCCTCCAGGGGCCTTCTCACTCCCGGCAAAATAATTGTATGTGCCCTTATTCGACCGGCAGCTCAATCGTATAGCACATTGTTTTTGTGATTTGTTAATAGAACCATATGTAACTATATTATATATGATTATTAAAACTAAAGCTGAGTCACTTTGGCATAAAGAAAATGTCACGTATACTGAAAAATAATTTGGGTGTTATATTGTAAAAAAATATCAATTAGTAAAAAAGGAAGCTGGATATAGCACTTCATGTAGGTATTTATATTGTTTTAAATAAAATTATAATTATGATTATCACTCTTATTACTATTAATATTAAGGAATTAAAAAGTACGTTCATCATGCCTCTGTTTGTAGCTTAATAACAAGAAAAGTAATTAACTTAAAAAATTTCGGATTATTGGAAATGAAAGATTATCTCAGGAACTATCAATTGGCGTAAGAAAATGAAAATTAATTTTTTCCGCATTAGATCCCTCTCTTCGCGGACGGTCACACATACTAAACTTATCAATCCAAATATTATGGTAATTATCAAATCCTAACCATTTTACATATATTTTATTTCCTTTCTTTCGAAGTACCTTTTCCACCAAATAAATATCTGTGCATTTGACTTTAGTTAATTGATCCTCATAAAAACAACCAGATATACGATTATTTTGATAATATTTAATTAAATACGTTAATAGTAGGCTATTTTTTATTTGTATAATTAAAAATATTTCAGTTGTCCAATTTGGTGTATACCCTTTCTCAAAAATATGTTTAAATTTACTAATTCTTACTTTATCACCAATTTTAAACTTTTTTTGCATAACATTTCTACTTACTATAAACTTTTTAAACACATTTACTAACAATTTCTTTTCATCTCGTTTCGTAAAGTCACTTGGTTTCATTTTAATTGTTTGATGTTTGGTATTATTATAGGAAGAAGCTAACTCTGACAAAATATTTAACTTAGTATTATTATTTGAATATTTCATTTATTTGCAAACTGAACTGAATCGACATTTTATTTTTCAGGTTTCGGTTGAATCTCTCACAAATTGGCGCTTTCAAATCACTGAAATTTGAATAAATGTTAACATTGTTGTTTGTTCACGTTTATATGCTTGCATTTCAACAAGGTCTGCCTGCCAGGTTTCATCAATGCCGCGGATATCAATATATCCACGTTGATAATTTTGTCTAGCGGGCCTATGCAATTCCTTCATCACTTGTAGTTCCTTCTCATACATTTTTAATTCCATTCAGCTTGGAATTCAGTGGAGAAATGAGTTCAACACTTCGATACACTACTATTTCAGTTGCTTTTAAATCATTTTTTACATTGCTTCCTAAATTCACCTATAGGATTCTTGAGCTTAAATCATCATGATATTGTTTACCACAAGTTACACATAATTCCTTAAATTTAACATAAAACATGTCAGTATTCACATGATCAGCATATATATGTTTAAGATTCATTTCATTTTGTTTAAATAATACCAAAAAATTAACATTATCACGTATTAAATGCTTTGGAATTCGAGCATGAGTCTGACATAAGTAGAAACAGTCAACGTTCTTGTGGCGACCCATGGCAAAGAAGGCTTTAATGTTATTTTGCTTCTCACATGCCACATCCTCAAATATAAATATTAAGTTAGGTCGTGCCTCACTCGGCCTTACTACTTCACTATGCTCGTTGTATGGAAAGTATTCAACCCCGTCTACCAACTGTAGAACTTTCTTCAAAAATGTATATTTTGGTTGATTTAAAGACTTTGAGTATACATACACATGTTCAAACCTTAACCCATTTGGATGTATAAGTAAAGTAAGTAAAACATTCTTTTGCTCACAATTCGATGGTTCTCAAAATATAGCTCTTACACTATTTGGTTGTAAATCCCCATGTCATTTCTTTTCCTTGCTTTTTAAAGGTTGTGTGATATAATAAAAATTTACCATAGGAAGTTTCGTTGATTGTGCTTTGAACTCCATCTCGAATGCAACTGAATGAGAAAAACTATAAATAATTTGTTTTATAAAATTACTAGTCAGTTTCAAAAGTCTGCCAACTTGGTTATAATCATGTGTGTGAAGAAAAAAAATTAGGTCAGTTGTAAACGAACATTCAAACGAAGTAGACGTGGTTTTGAATTAATTAATAAATTAATTAATAATTTTCCTGTAGACTTGCATATGAAATCGTGTTTTAGCTAAAGACGCAGGATTAAGTGAAAAAGCTGCAGCGTGGGCAGTAGCAAACACAGTAAAGCTGAAGTCAAAATGGGTATGGGGTTGAAAAATAAGAAGAAAAAAATGGATATGGGGTTGAAGAATAAGAGAAAGAAAGGGGGGGGGTGTAAAAATTAGAAATCAGCATTACGACAAATTGTAACAGCTGCTAAAGAATCAATGAGTGTTGGTAAGGATGCACAATCGGTAATTAAATAAGCTCTTCAAGGTGCGCGGGCAGCAGTAAGAAAAGCTGGTGGGA
>JAABKJ010014647.1:0-10073 GCA_011634705.1 Andricus grossulariae
TTTGGGCACGTGAACGTAAAGACACCTAGACCATGGTTCCGGGGTATCAGTCTCCCGAGACGGTACGTTAATCTTGTTACCAGATTAAGATTTTCGCACATATGTAAGGGGGATCACATTGCTCGGATAGGGTGGAGCCTTCCGGTGGGCTGTGAGTGCGGCGCTGAGGTCAGAAGTCTGAACCATCTCCTGTATCAGTGTCCCCGGCTGGCCGCGGGCAGGTCCGGGTTTCTCCGATACATAAGGCGGAGATTCCCGGTCTTGCCTTCAGAAGAACAACTGGACATCAATGAGATTATTTTCAACCCTACTGCTGAGGCGGGCGGTGAGCTGGGGAGTTTTTTGGGTGGGTGCTATGGTTTAATAGTGTAAGTCCGGGGCGTAGCGGGGTATGCCTTGTGTGGTGCTCCTCCTCTCCTTCCTTATCCCACGCGGGTTTGGAGCGAGTGGAGACATCTGTTGGGGGAGGCTCTCGAGGAGAACTGAATCGGAACGTGATGGGGTCTATAATATGTGTTTCATGGCTGATTGATGCCAGTTCAGATGAACAAACAGCCAACAGTTTTGGATAAACTTTAATTTCCTTTGGATAATTGGACGAGCAAACAGGATTGGATCATTATTACTGGAGTATTTAGTGTGTTACATGGCTCGTTGTATCTAAGAAACCACAAGCAAGAAAGAAGAAGTTCAGTTAAAGAATTAATATCCCTCGCCCAAACCGCACGAATGTATTTGGGCAACTTTATTTTTCATAATTATGCTCATTACTACCCTGAAAAACTTATAATTTCCCTTCATTTCATAAAATAAACTCGGCCGAATAGAAGCTAATGCATTGCAGAACTGAATTGAAAGGTCCAATTCGATAAAGGCAGCAAATCGAATACACCAAATCTAACCTGAATTCGTTTTCGCGTTATATCTATTCAACTTTTTTTACTGGGCTGCAGCGTTTCTCTCAAGTCAAGGGCCCAGTCATTTACTCATTTCTCTTATTCCGAAAAGAGAATAAGAAAACTTGACTCGACTCATCTAGTCAGGAACAGTATGAAAAGTACAAGAGCATCCAAGCTTCGAGACAATTTTACCGCATAGCAATTAGGAATTAAACGACTTGCCGTGCCGCGACCGAGGATAACGTCCACACGAAAATTCAGCCGAAACCAAATCTTCATTAGAGGGCAGAGTCTAGCTTTTGACAGTATAAATTTATTATTATCATAAAATAACACGACTTAAAGATAGTCAATAGTTCTTTTTCACGCGCCTTTTTCTTTTCAATTTTCAAATAGAGTCTATTGTTTCCCAAGTCAACTTATTATACATACTCCCAAATGAAATATTTAAGGAACGGATTAACCGATTAATTAATCAGAGGCAAAACTTGATTACTTAATCTTTTATTACGCAGTGGGTACGAGATAAACCACTAGTTAGAACTGTGATAAATGTTTAATGATTGTTTTTTCTTTTTAGTTATTTATCTATTTTTATTTTATTTTCATTTCTTGGGTATTGTTTCGCTATTGATTGTCGGTTCGATTGCGTTCATCCCTACAATACTTTTATTTCATTAATCGTGCCTCTCGAGTAGCTTCAGTGTTCGGAAGTCAGTTACTTGAAAAATTACAAAATTAGCATTACTCAATATTCTAAAAATATTTAAATTTTGTTTTCTGTTTGAGTGGTGATTTATTTCAATTAGAATTAATGACTAACTGAATGAAAGACACTTGATTTAAAGATTGAAAATTCTATTAAATTCTGTTGTGTCTACTTAAATTTTCCAAAAATGGTACCTCATTTAAGTGGTAACGTGCCGAATACTGAATAGCTTGCTTTTCAATGCCTCCATGTTACAAGAATCTCTCTTTCGAATCCTTTTAATTTTTTTTGAATTCCTTTGAATTTCGTGGATTATCTGAATTCCTTGCATTATTTTAAAGTCTTTGGAATTTCTTGAGTCCATGGAATTTCTTGAATTAGTAGGATTACTTTAATTCTTCTAAACTCCCTGAATTCTTTTAAATTCTTCTCAATTTCTTGCATTATTTGGAAGACCTTAGAATTCCTCTGAATTACCTGAATTCCTTGAATTCTTCTAAAATTCCTGAATCTTCTAAACTCCTTGAATTCCTCTACATTTGCTGCTTTAATTTCTTTGAATTGCTCTGAATTCCTCGTATTCTGTTAATTTTTTGAATTCTCTGAATTATCTGACTTCCTTGAATTCTTCTAAACTCCTCGAATTTCTTGTATTATTTTGAAATCCTTGGAATTCCTTGAACTATGAATTCATGGAATTTCTTGACTCAGTGAAATTTCTGGAATTTGTGGAATTTCTTAAGTCAGTGGAATTTCTTGAATTCTTCTAAATAATCTGAATTCCCTAACTTATAAAAATTCCTTGAATTCTTCTAAACTTCCTGAATTCCTTGGATTATTTTTAAGTCCTTGGAATTCTTTGAATTCATGGAACTTCTTGAATTTCCAGAATTAGTGGAATTTCTTAAGTCAGTGCAATTCCTTGAATTCCTCTAAATTATCTAAATGCCCTGACTCATATAAATTTCTTGAATTCTTCTAAACTCCCTGAATTCTTAAATTTCGTGAATTCCTAGTATCCCTCGGAATTCCTTAAATTCCTCTGCATTCATATGAATTCTGTGAATTATTCTAAACTCTCTGAATTCCCTGGATAATTTTGAAATCCTTGGAATTCCTTGACGTCCTTGGAATTTCTTGAATTCATGGTATTTCTGCAATTAGTAGAACTTATTGCGTTAATGGAATTTCTCTGAATTAAATAAACTCCTTGCAGTCTTCTAAACGCTTTTAATTGCTTGCATTATATCTAAGTCCTTGGAATTCCTTGAATTTATGAAATTCTTGAATTAGTGGAGTTCTTTGAATTCTCTGAATTCCTTCATTCTCTAAATTCTTTGAACACTCTGAATTCCTTCAATTCTCTAAATTCTTTGAACTATGAATTCATAGAATTTTTTGAATTCATGAAATTTCTTGAATTAGTGGAATTTCTTGAATTCATGAAATTTCTTGAATTATTAGAATTTCTTGAGTTAGTGAAATTCCTTAGAATCATTAGAATTCCCTGGATTATATATTCGTAAATTATTTGAATTCTTCTAAACTCCTTGAATTCCTTGGATTATTTTTAAGTCCTTGGAATTCCTTGAATTCATGGAATTTCTCAAGTCAGTGGAATTCCTCTAAATTATCTGAATTTCCTGACTCATATAAATTCCTTGAATTCTTCTAAAATCTCTGAAATCCTTGAAATATTTTTAAATTCTTGGAATTCCCTGAATTTATGGAATTTCTTGAATTAGTGGAATTAATCGAATTGTTCTAAACTCTTTGAATTCCTTAAGCTCATCTAAACTCTCTGAATTCCTGAAATTCTTCTAAACTCCCCGAATTCCTTGCATTATTCTGAAATCCTTGGAATTCCTTGAACTATGAATTCATGGAATTTTTGGAATTCATGAAATTTCTTGAATTAGTGGAATTTCTTGAATTATTGGAATTTCTTGAGTTAGTGGAATTCCTCAGAATCATCAGAATTCCCTGGATTATATATTTGTAAATTCTTTGAATTCTTCTAAACTCCCTGAGTTCCTTGCATTATTTTGAAAACTTTGGAATTCCTTGAAGTCCTTGGATTTTCTTGAATTCATGGAATTTCTGGAATTAGTAGAAATTATTGCGTTAATGGAATTCCTCTGAATTAAATAAATTCATTGCAGTCTTCTAAACGCCTTTAATTGCTTGCATTATGTCTAAGTCCTTGGAATTCCTTGAATTCATGAAATTCTTGAATAAGTGGAGTTTCTTGAATTCTCTGAATCCCTTGAACACTCTGAATTCCTTGAATTCTCTGAATTCTTTGAACTATGAATTCGTGGAATTTCTTGAATTATTGGAATTATTTGAGTTAGTGGAATTCCTCTGAATAATCAGAATTCCCTGGATTATATATTCGTAAATTCTTTGAATTCTTTTCAACTCCCTGAATTCCTTCCATTATTTGCAAATTCTTGAAATTCCTTGAACTATGAATTCGTGGAATTTTTTGAATTATTGGAATTTCTCGAGTTAGTGGAATTCCTCTGAATTATCAGAATTCCCTGGATTATATACTCGTAAATTCTTTGAATTTTTTGAATTCATGGGATTTCTTGAATTATTGGAATTTCTTGAGTTAGTGGAATTCCTCTGAAATATCAGAATTCCCTGGATTATATACTCGTATATTCTTAGATTTTTCTCAAACTTCCTGAATTCCTTGCATTTTTTTTTTAATTCTTGGAATTCCCTGAATTTCTTGAATTTCTTGAATTAGTGGAATTTCTTCAATTGTTCTAAGTTATTTGAATTCCTTCAGTTCTTCTAAACTCTCTAAATTCCTGAAATTCTTCTAAACTCCGCGAATTCCTTGCATTATTTTGAAATCCTTGGAATTCCTTGAACTATGAATTCACGGAATTTTTCGAATTCATAGAATTTCTTGAATTCATGGAATTTCTTGAATTAGTGGAATTTCTTGAATGATTGGAATTTCTTGAGTTAGTGAAAATCCTCAGAATCATTAGACTTCCCTGGATTATATATTCATAAATTCTTTGAATTCTTCTAAACTCCCTGAAATCCTTGAATTATTTTTAAATTTATGGAATTCCCTGAATTTATGGAATTTCTTGAATTATTTGAATTCCTTGAATTGTTCTAAATTCTTTGAATTCCTTGAGTTCTTCTTAACTCTCTAAATTCCTGAAATTTCTTTAAACTCCGCGAATTCCTTGCATTATTTTGAAATCCTTGGAATTCCTTGAACTATGAATTCGCGGAATTTTTGGAATTCATGAAATTTCTTGAATTAGAGGAATTTCTTGAATTATTGGAATTTCTTGAGTTAGTGGAATTCCTCAGAATCATCAGAATACCCTGGATTATATATTCGTAAATTCTTTAAATTGAATTTAGGAATTAGAGGAATTCCTTGAATTTATGAAGTTTCTTGAATTAGTGGAATTCCTTGAATGTTTATAAACATTCTGAATTCCTTAAATTCATGGAATTTCTTGAATTAGTGGAATTTCTCGAGTTAATGGGATTCTTGAAATTCCTTTAAATTATCTGAATTCCGTGAATTATATAAATTCTTTGAATTTTTCTAAACTCCCTGAATTCCTTGCATTATTTTTAAATCCTTGGAATTCGTGGAATTTCTTGAATTCCCTGAATTCCTTGAACTCCTTGAATTCCTCTGAATTATCTGACTTCCTAGAATTCCTTTGAATTATCTGAATTCTTCTAAATTTCCTGAATTTCTTGCTTTATTTTCAAGTCCTTGGATTTCCGTGAATCTTTCTAAACTCTGGAGTTGTTGGATAATTTTGAAATTCTTAGAATTCCTTAAAGTCCTTGGAATTTCTTGAATTTATGGAATTACTTAAATTAGTGGAATTTCTTGAATTAGTGGAATTTCTTCAGTTCGTGGAATTCCTTGAAATGTTCTAAACTCTCTGAATTCCTAACTTTATTTTGAAGTCCTTGGAATGACTTTAATTTTTCCAAAATCCCTGGATTCCTTGCATAATTTTGTAATCCTTGGGATTCCTTGAAGTCTTCGAAATTCCTTGAATTCATGGAATTTCTTGAATCAGTGGAATTTCTCGAGTTAGCCGAATTCCTCTGAATTGTCTGAATTTCCAGACATATATAAATTCCTCTGAATTCTTATAAATTCCCTGAATTCCTCCTATTATTTCTAACTCCTTAGAATTTCTTGAATTCGGGGAATCAAAGGACTTCTAAAAAAATCAAAAAATTTAGAAGAATTCAAGGAATTGCGACAGAAATTCTTGAAACATGGAGTTATTATTTTAAAGGGAAATCTAGGGACACAATACCGAGGAAAAAAACATTCCAAAGCATGTTAATTATAATTCCTGGAGCGGTCCTTGCTCTTACTGTCATTTCGAAATATCCCTGCGATTGTAGATATAGAGAGTGAGTCTAACAACAGATTTCTGTTCTCTGCGTTTCGTATATTTGTACAAATTTGAATGGCGTTCTGTACCGAGTTCACACACACGTATGTGCTTCATTGAAAGACACTTAATTAGCCGCACCGAAACTGAAGACGGTGAAAATGAGGACCGCCTCAGTCCTAGATGTTTTACAATTTACATGGTCGATCTGACAATACACGACTTGTATGGCTTGAATGGCTCGATTTGATACGCGAATCGATCATCTGTACCATGGGGGTCCAGAATTTATCTTTCAATTCACCAATCTAAATTTCAAGCGCTTTAAACTAATTTAAATGCGAGCGACTATATTCAATTAAACTGTTTAAAGCACTTTAGATTGTAAAAATCAAAAAGGAATATTTTTAGAGCATCTACTTTTGGAAAGTTGGATCAATTGGATCCCCATTCATTTAAACTCCTATCTTCTTAGTGTTCTGTAATCGTAAGGTATTCCCGTACTGAGTTTTTTCTCACCGTATCATCCTAGGCGTTTAGCAACAAACAATATCGAATATCGATACATTATTTTGTGTGGTGAAAGTTGTTGATAATTTTAATAAATCATCAAGTTGATGAATGTTAAACTACAAGGTGTTTCGCTGTCCGTTCACCATCATCACGAAAGACCTTGCATCTGTATTAGGGTGGTCCAAAAAAAAAAGAATTTTTCATTTCTTAAGATCTCATCCCCTCATTTTGTTTAGGGTGGCCGTGTTGAACAAAAAAAAATCTTGTTTTTTCCCCTGGTCAATGAATTATTAATTAAATATAATTTAATAATATAATTATACAATTATTAATTAAATTAATACATTATTTTGAAATCTTTGGAATTTCTTGAAGTTCTTGGAATTCCTTGAATTCATGTAATTTCTTGAGTTAGTAGAGATTCTCTAAATTATCTGAATTCACTGAATTATATAAATTCCTTGAATTCTTCTAAGCTCCCTGAATTCCTTGCATTATTTATAATTCCTTGGAATTCCTTGAGGTCATGGAATTTATTAAATTAGTGGAATTCCTCTGAATTATCTAACTTCCTTGAATTCCTTGGAATTCTTTCAATTCATGGAATTCCTTGAAATTCCCTGAATTCCTAGTATCCCTCGATATTCGTAAAATTCCACCATCATATTGTTCAGGGTGGCCGTTTTAAACAAAGAAGAAAATTCCCCGTTATTTCCCGGTTCGCAAACATGATTTAAAAATCTTTGGAATTCCTTGAATTCGTGGAATTTCTGGAATTCATGGAATTTCTTGAATTAGAGGTATTTTTTGCATTGTTCTGAATTCTCTGAAATCTAAATTCCTTGAATTTCCCTGTTTTCCTTTGAATGATCTGACATCTTGTATTATTTTGAAATCCTTGAAATTCACGGAATTTCTGGAATTAGTGGAATTTCTTAAGTCAGTGGAATTCCTTGAATTCCCTGACTTATATAAATTCCTTGAATTCTGCTAAACTCCCTGAATTCCTTGCATTATTTTTAAGTCCTTGGAATTTCTCGAATTCATGGAATTTCTGGAATTAGTGGAACTCCTTGAATTCCTCTAAACTACCTGAATTCGCTACATGATATAAATTCCTTAAATTCCTTTACTCTGAAGTCCTTGCATTATTTTCAATTCCTTGGAATTCCTTGAATATCTGGAATTAGTCGATTTTCTTCAGTAGAATTCCTTGAATTCCTCTACATTATCTGAATTCCCTGACTTATATAAATTCTTCCTAACTCCCTGAATTCCTTGCACTATTTTGAAATCCTTGAAATTCCTTGAATTCATGAAATTTCTGGAATTAGTGGAATTTCTTGAATTCCTCTGAACTACCTGAATTCCCTGAATGATGAAAATTCCTTAAATTCCTTGGAATTCCTTGAATATCTGGAATAGGTCGATTTTCTTCAATGGAATTCCTTGAATTCCTCTACATTCTCTGAATTCCCTGACTTATGTAAATTCCTTGAATTCTGCTAAACTCCCTGAATTCCTTGCATTATTTTTAATTCCTTGGAAGTCCTTGAGTTCATGGAATTTCTTGAATTACTGGCATTCCTTGCATTGTTCTGAACTCTGAATTCCTTGGAATTCTTTCAATTAATGGAATTCCTTTAAATTCCCTGAATTCCTAGTATCCCTCGATATTCGTAAAATTCCACACTCATTTTGTCCAGGGTGGCCGTTTTAAACAAAGAAGAAAATTTCCAGTTATTTACCGGTTCGGAAACATTATTTTGAAATCCTTGAAATTCCTTGAATTCAGGGAATTTCTGGAATTAGCGGAATTCCTTGAATTCCTCTAAACTACCTGAATTCCCTGAATGATATAAATTCCTTAAATTCCTTGCATTATTTTCAATTCCTTGAATATCTGGAATTAGTCGATTTTCTTCAGTCGAATTCCTTGAATTCCTCTAAACTACCTGAATTCACTGACTTATAAATTCTTTGAATTCTGGTAAACTCCCTGAATTCCTTGCACTATTTTTTTATCCTTGGAATTCCTTGAGTTTATGGAATTTATTAAATTAGTGGAATTCCTCTGAATTATCTAACTTCCTTGAATTCCTTGAAATTCCCTGAATTCCTAGTATCCCTCTATATTCGTAAAATTCCACCCTCATTTTGTCTAGGGTGGCCGTTTTAAACAAAGAAGAAAATTTTCTGTTATTTACCGGTTCGCAAACATTATTTTAAGATCTTTGGAATTCCTTGAATTCGTGGAATTTCTTGAATTAGAGGTATTTCTTGCATTATTCTGAATTTTCTAAATTCCTTGAATTTTCTTGTTTTCCTTTCAATGATCGGACATGTTGCATTATTTTGAAATCCTTGAAATTCCTTGAATTCATGGAATTTCTGGAATTAGTGGAATTAAGTCAGTGGAATTTCTTGAATTCCTCTAAACTACCTGAATTCCCTGAATGATATAAATTTCTTAAATTCCTTTAATTATTCTAAACTCTCTGAATTCCATGCATTATTTTCAATTCCTTGGAATTTCTTGAATATCTGGAATTAGTGGAATTCCTCTACATTATCTGAATTCTCTGACTTATATCAATTACTTGAATTCTTTTAAACTCCCTGAATTCCTTTCATTATTTTTAAGTCCTTGGAATTCCTCAAATTCATGGAATTTCTGGAATTAGTGGAATTTCCTAAGTCAATGAAATTTCTTGAATTCCTCTAAACTAACTGAATTCCCTGAATGATATAAATTTCTTAAATTCCTTTATTTATTCTAAGCTCTCTGAATTCCTTGAATATCTGGAATTAGTCGAATTCCTTGAATTCCTCTACATTATCTGAATTCCCTGAATTATATAAATTCCTTGAATTCTTCTAAACTCCCTAAATTCCTTGCATTATTTTCAAGTCCTTGGAATTCCTCGAATGCATGGAATTTCTGGAATTAGTCGAATTTCTTAAGTCAGTGGAATTTCTTGAATTCCTCTGAACTACCTGAATTCGCTGAATGATATAAATCCTTTAATTATTCTAAACTCTCTGAATTCCTTGCATTATTTTCAATTCTTTAGAATTTCTTGAATATCTGGAATTAGTCGATTTTCTTCAGTGGAATTCCTTGAATTCCTCTAAACTACCTGAATTCCCTGACTTATATAAATTCTTTAAATTCATCTAAACTCCCTGAATTCCTTGCATTATTTTTAAGTCCTTGGAATTCCTCGAATTCATGGAATTAGTGGAATTTCCTAAGTCAGTGGAATTTCTTGAATTCCTCTAAACTAACTGAATTCCCTGAATGATATAAATTTCTTAAATTCCTTTAATTATTCTAAATTCTCTGAATTCCTTGAATATCTGGAATTAGTCGAATTCCTTGAATTCCTCTACATTATCTGAATTCTCTGACTTATATCAATTCCTTGAATTCTTCTAAACTCCCTGAATTCCTTACATTATTTTCAAGTCCTTGGAATTCCTCGAATTCATGGAATTAGTGGAATTTCCTAAGTCAGTGGAATTTCTTGAATTCCTCTAAAC
>JAABKJ010014648.1:0-10073 GCA_011634705.1 Andricus grossulariae
ATTTTGAAAGTCTTGACTTTGCATCCTATAATTTATAGAGCCATACCAAAGGTCGATGACCAGTGACCAACGTAAACTTACATCCATAAATATAGGTTCGAAAATATCTAACGCCAAAGACTATCCCTAATAATTCTTTCTCGACTGTTGGCTAATTAAAGGCAGCATATAACAAGACTCGTGACGCAGGAGATATTGGAAGATCTTGTCCTATTTTCCCTGACTCAAAACTGTTCCTAAGGCATAATTCGATGCATCAGTTGTCACAATAAAAGGTTCTGTAGAATTAGGATATTGTAATATGAGCTCTGAACAAATAGCATTCCTAAGCTGTTTAAATGCTTTCTGTTCTTCATTGGTCCATTGAAATGAAATATCTTTCTCTACAAATGCGTTGAAGGTTTTGATATTTTTGCAAATTGCGAAATAAATCGCCTGTTATATCCGACTAACCCTGAGAATTGTTTAATATTTTTCTTTTTTATTTTTGTTACCGGATAGAATTTCACTGCCTCTATTTTCCTGGGATCTGGTTTCACTCCGTATTGAGTTATCATATGGCCTAAATAAGCAATTTCGCATTTCACAAAATGACATTCTTCGGGCTGAAGAGTTAACTGTGCGCTTCTCGGGCTATAATAATGCCGAATCTTCCCTATCATGATCTTCTGAATCAGAGGTATGGACGACAATGTCATCCATATAAACAAAGAGTTCAATTCCTTGAAGACCAGTGAGAACTTGATCCATGACTCTTTGAAAGGTTCTCAAAGCATTTTTGAATCTAAAAGGCATACGAGCGAATTTCAAATGACCATGGGAAGTGGAAAAAGCAGTTTTCTCTTGCAATTCTGGATTCATAGGAATCTGATGAAACCCGGAAACAAGGTCCATTACTAAAATATTCATTTCCTCCAAGGTGATCTAAAATATCAGTAAGATTAGGAAGTGTTGTTTATTCAGGGAACAACAATGAATGACCATTCTCCATTTTTCATTTCCTTGAACATCAGCCTTTTTGGGCACAATCCACAATAGTGACTTACAAGGTGAAACAGACGGCTGAACTATTCCCGAAGCGAGTGATTCATCCGTCTATCTCTGGATCTCTTCTTTATGAATATGAGGATAAGAGTATTGTTTTATATGTACTGGTTTATCGTCAGTTGTTAAAATATAATACTTTGAAACATTGTTTGCACCTAATTTATCCCCGGGTAACTTGAATCGATAAGAAAATTCAAAAAATGTTGACAATAAGCTTTCTTTCTCTTCTTCATTTAAATCATCCATTTTTTATAAAATTTTGAATCTCTAATAATCTTTAAGCTTGCTCCTCTTGTTTACTTTTTATATCCTTTTTATGTTGAACTGGAGAAAAATGTACCTCTGGTGGTTCATACTCCTCGAGTTCAACAGCCGGTATTGTTAAATGAACATTCTCATTATTGCTAATAATCATAGGTATTTTTGCAATTCCTAAGCTACTTGTTACTAGACATTCTCCAGCAAAAATACCGGGACCGCAAGAAAGTCGAGGTACATAACCCTCCTTTAACAATGTATTTTTTATAATAATTCAAACCAAGGCCTTTGACCTTGCTGAAAAAGTTATAGTGGCATGAGTTAAAAGTGGGAATTCTATATCTCCTAAATAAAGGAAATCATCAGCAAAATTCAAAACTGCATGATGCTGGTTCAGGGCCTCAATACCTGGAATTCCATTCTGTTGAATAGAACAATTTTGTGAGACAACTTTAAAGGGTGTTTCTATCTCTTTTATTTTTATTTGTAACTGGCCCAGGATATTAATCATTTCTGGTCCAATCCTTACCAAGTTATATATTCGTCTTTTATTCATCCATACTGGCAAATCTAAAGCCCTTTCTTTAATTAAATTTTCACTTGACCCGGTGTCTTCTAACAGGGTTGCTGTATTTTTGAGAAAAAGGTTTGACAAAGAAACCATTGGCATCAGACTCATTTCTTTGTCTGATTTGAGTTCGAGCCACCATCTGGACGATCCCGCTTTCAGTTTAAAGAATTTTTGCCTTTTCCGTTAAGTGATTCTGTTGCCTTATCGCGTTTTTCTTTGAGCCTACAGTTTTTCAAATTGTGATTATTTAAATAGCAATAGGTACAACCCGCTCTCTATCCTTAACATTATTCACTAATTGTGGGCAAAATCTTTTAACGTGTCCATATCCCTCACAATTATAACATTGTAAACTCTCACGCTCGCTATTGTTTTCGGTTTTCCGGATTCTTTTATCTTGGATGTGCGCAACTTTCCTTCTTAGAGGAAGATTTCGCTCGCTCCTATCGCAAGGTTCAGGTTCGTATTTTTCCTGAATTGGATCATGAATCCTTTTTTAAATTTTCCATTGGAGATCCGCCTGATATTCCAATGCTATCGCTTTTTCTGAGGCATTTATTTCCTTTGCTCGAATTTGAGAATAGATGTCTTTGTCTAGTCCTCACAAGTTATACCTACGCGATCTTAAATATGAAGACGGGCCTCCCCAGTTATTTTGTATTTAATTAATATTGTTGAATATGGAGTTTCTTTAGGACTAACCATTGAAGCTGAAACATAACCATGTTCTGCTAACATATTTATTGACATCTTACTCCCATCAAAAGGAGGAATAATATACCTTACTATTTTTGAAATTTTAATTGGATCCGTCATACCTAGTTAACTCAACCTTATTATTTATTTAAATCCAAATTGAATGTTTTAAATTTGATTATAGGTTTTCGGTCTCAAAATCGATGGTCTAAGTAATGTAATGAATCTAATTACAAGATCAAATCTACTGATTTTAAATCATAACCCTGAATTCCAGAAATAAACAAGGTAAGAAAATAAACACAGGTTTTTGTTACTTACAGATCTGCCGAACTAGGTCCAATCCGATAATCATCCAACGCCGTTTAAAATTCATCTGTATATATATAAATATATATATAACCAATTAAGGCGCTCGAATACTTGAAAATCCAAATTCTCAAGGTTTCTCAAAATATTTTTATTTTCAAATTATTTCCCGCCTCGCAGAGATTCGCTTTTCTCACTACTGCGCAGGCTTAACCCGGTGACTCTGATACTGACCTAGTTTCATGATGCAGAAATCCCACTAAATCTGTCACCAATTGTTACGTCCGGAGTTTGCTGTTGTCGATGAAATTCCGCTGGTCCCAACGATGATTGGACGAGAAGAAACGTGGAGTTCGTTTCAAGCCTTTGAATGGCTTGAAAGCCAAAACCGCGAATATTAGGTCAGGGAGACTGAGTTTATCTGAATAAATAATTAAAACTCACTAGAAATTCTAAAAGGAGCTTCTTGTTGTATTTTAAACGCAGTTTTCTTGGGTTTTGAGGTTTCCAATTCCTTCACAAATATTTCATTATTAAATTATTTCTCACAATTACAGTAATTCAATCGTTCAAAAGGTTCTGATACACTTATTGTTATTCAACGCGCGCTTTCACGTCAAAGCTAATAGTTTAATTGAAAGTCAACTTCACTTGCAAATAAAAAAATGACACATTTAAGAATTTAAGTTGATTTCATTCTTGAATCATAGTTTGATTCTACTTGAGCGCGAGTGATGGTAAACTGTATAATTTCTGTAGGTAAGTGAATGATTATCACGGCGGAGCGCAATTTTCCATAAACCCGGCGAAGTTGGAAAGGTTGATAGCTAAGATCAGAAAAAATCTCCAGCAAATCAAATAAGATGCTCTCCGAAGCTGACATGAAAGATTATTAATGGTTTAACATTCAAGAAATATCCGTTATTATTTGATTGAAACTCAATCCTAATTTAATAAAATGATTGAACCAAATCGTGCAAGATTTTATGAGAGATTTATTAAAAATTCCGAAAGCGATTTAAGGGATGGTAAAGCTTTCTTCTAACGTTTGGAACGCACGCGCCTATATTTATAAATTAAATCTAATTACTGAGGAAGGCTCGCGCGCAGCATGTCGACACTACTAACCAATAACGAAATTTATGTTTTTTTATGTCGACACCATCCACCAATCAGCCAGTGGATAATTTCACCCTTCACGTCACAGATTAGGGCGAAGGTTGGTCCAAGCTGATTCATGGATTGCATCCCGTGAGTCAATCCTTCCTTCCTGTTTATTGTATACTTTCGACTCTCTTTTTTCCTGACTTTGCCTAGATCGGATATCCTTAATTACTATGGCTAATATCTATCATACATTTTTACCCATAAGAAAGAAAAAGAAAGAGAAATTTTTTCGCTATTGCACCATTCGTGATATTTAATGTTCAATTGATTTCTCTAGCCATCACTCAATTGCACCATTGGATTCAATAAAATAAACTAACTGATGTTATATTATAACCTATAGCAATAATAATTGATATTAATCAATTCCTTATCAAATAACTATCCTTACTATACATATAGAAATTCATTCTATATGTAAATTTCTTTCCTATTCACGGATTCAAATTCAAACTTTCTCCGCTTTAATATGGCGTCGCCTGACTTCCGAAAAGTCCCACGACGTTACGGTACGTTAACAACTCCTTGTAAACACCTGATGCGATGACCCGTCCCTGGCTTCTTTTATTGTTGTCGTTGATCTCGGATTTGATAGGCCGAGGTTAGCTGACATGAAAACAGGTAGTTCGAGAAATGAATAACCAAAAATATACCATTTTTTGGTGAGTGCTCCTGGTCAAGATGTGACATTCGCTCTTGGTCACAATTTAATTTTCTTAAGCTTGCATGTTGGATTTTAATTGAAGTGACAGGTATGTCAATTTTACTCTGTTACCATTTATTAATTATTTGTGACAATAATTTTGTATTTGATTTTGAAATGAATGTATGTCGGGCAACCTGAAATATGTAATCGTTGGCGAAACACTGAGAAATTTTAAGATTGGTTAAAAAGTAAAGAATATAGGGAGAGAAAGTTCTTTTATTTCTTTATTGCAGCGATCATATTTTTACTTCAAGGTACCTAGACGTGTTTTATGATTATACGAAATCCTAACACGGACCCATGGAAATTTCAAAATCCCGGGCCCAGCCCTAACCCGCTCTTTTGCGATTCATATCTTATTAGATTGCCTTTCCATTTTAAAAAACATGAATTTGTTCCCCTTGCATGGAAATACTTAAATTCTTAACGATATTCAGAATTATTTTATTTTCAACGCTTTATATTTCAATTCATTATTTTTGGATGTTTTCATTTGAAAAACATATAATTTGCAAAGTTTTGAGATTTATTGAACTTTAAAGGTTAGCAATATTTAAAAGTCTTTAATCTTAATGATGAAAATGACTTTGAATGGCACAAGATACTACACGATATGATACTTATTAATAAAATATTTATCATCTTCAAAATGTCAATAATTGTAATGTAAAATAATATCTTCGAATGTGCAATTCTAAAAAAGTTCAATTTTTCAAGCCTTGATACAAAAGTCTTTTTGCATCAAAAGCTTGAATTAGAATTAAAAGTCCTCAATTTTTTGGTTCTAATTTTTAACGGAAAAAATGGTTTGATTTTTTAAATCCTTTGAAATCGTATCATAATTTTTAGTTTAAAGGATTTTAATTTCACAATTCTGAATAATGAAAATAATAATTTCTTAAATTTAAGACTTGAAAATAAGAAGATTTAAGAGGCAGATAGTAAATTCAAAATCTTAAAATTTCACTTATCGTTATTTTAGTACATTTTGTGAAGTCAGTTTTGATTTTTCAAATATAATGACAAAATAAAAGTCTTAGAATGACAGCAGCTTTAACTCTGACATAATACATTGAGTTAACAAATTCAGATGGTCAGAGTTTAACCGCTTTGAATTGAAAATTATTTAAATTCAAAATTTTTAGATGTTAAATCATTTAAGCGTGTTTGTTAAATCCGACATGGAATTTTTTTTGTGGGTACTGCACTGACTCAATATGTATTTTTTCCCAAGTATTTGAGAACGAAAGAAAGAAAACTGGTCAAGTATCCGGGGTTTTGCGAGATCCTCGGATCAACAAAATTTAGAGCCTTTTTTAGCCTTTTGCTGAGTCAATTAATATTTTTACTGAAAGTATACATTTTTCGGAAAGGGATAAATCTGGGGACAGCAAACGACAGCATTTAAACGGCGAGAACCGTTTGCAAATTTATTTTTTTACTCACAATTCTGATATCACAGAATCATTCTCAAAAGCTATCACGTATTTGAGGACCCACAAATTGATGACGGTGAACCTAAATTTTGCGAAATACGTCGCGAAATGGAGAAAAAAGGGTACAAAATTGGGATTTCCTGTCCCTACTGAAAATTCCGGCTTAGGATCCGGCGTCGTATCCTACTAGGATACGACGCCGGATCCTAGGAAGAAATCTACGCCGGAAACTAGGCTGAAATATATGCCGGAATATACGCCGGAAACGTCACCGGAATCGTCGCAAATCAGAAAGAAACGTATTGCTTTATTCCGTCTAAAGAACACAACATTTTTGAAATAACAACTATGACATGATTCGTTGAGAATTCATTTTTGTGGTTGAAGAATCAACTAACTGGTTAGAAAGTTAAATTACTTATTACAAAATTTATTTCTGCTTTTTCAGATAAATTGTATTAAATTAAATTTTATTAAATTTTAGAACTATGTGTAGAGATTTTATTGGTGCATCTATTGGGTGAAGGGCGATGACGAAGAGCAGGATGATGGTTGTGGTCGGATATTGACTTGTGATAAATGAGTTACTAATGAAAATATTCTTTATTTTACAGGGAGGTGAGGGATATGGCCCAGCGCACTGTGCTCATCGAGTGACGCGGGTTATGGGGATTTCGCATCATGGTTGTTCTTGCTTGTAATAATCGCCAGGGAGCGACTTTGCGATTGTGTGTCCGAAAAAACTGTGCTATGATAAACCAGAGCGATGCCCAACTGTGTAACGAACCCCCGCGAAGACAGATTGATAATAATGGGTCACCTGTGCACCATGGATCACAAATGAAGCAGAGAGATGCCCAGCTGTGTTAGGAATCCCCGCAATGACAAAATTGATAATAATAAGTCCCCTGTGCAACGGGAACCTCAAATGAACCAGAGAGATGCCTAACCACGTTACGAACCCCCACGAAGATAAATTGATAATAATTGATCACCTGTGCACCGCGGACCTGGAATGAAACAGAGAGATTGCCAACCGCGTTATATTTCTGAAGACGATAGGTAAGATAATACTTGTTAAATTTCATATAAAGCAATCTTCCTTATAGCAAGGAGACTTTTTCAAATACTCGACACATTTTTCATGTGAATCGGTTGTTCTGATTTATAGTTTTATACAAATATTGAAAAAATATATATATTTTGAAGATTTTTTTGTTTGTAAGTATTAAATGCACCGTCGTTATTGCACCGTCATCAAACAAAATAGGATATGCGTCAATGCGCACAATTCGGGTCTTCTCGCGACTCCTTCACAATGATCGCAGGACTTATCGCGCCTCAGCTTCGATTCTCCTGCGAGCATTGCCGCTTGTCGCGTAAAGATTCTCATTATGCACCTCGGCGCATAATAAACTATTATTTAATTACCGCAGCTTTGTTATTACATAGCTCATGTGAAAAAACTGTCCTAATTTTTCCATGGATTCTATCAAGGTCTGGAATTGGAACAAATAAGTCGTAACAATTTTCGGACGTTCGTCTTACCATGTTTAAAATTTTGATTTAGAAGTGATGAAAGTCTTATTACTACTTACCCTGTTAACAGAATATTAATTTTTTAAACTTTTCTAGTGTCTTACATTACTTTTAGAACTAATAATAAAGTGCGGAATTTAGACACATATATCACAAGAGAAAACTGGGAAAAACCTTAACTCCGATCCGGAAAATCCAGGAATTCGACGTTTAGCTACAAAATTATATGTATTCTATCAAGTGGTTTCAGCTACAAATTCCTGAAGTTTAGAATTATATAATTCGTAAATAAATGATGGTAATAAAACAATAATATATATTACCTCTGAAATATTTTGGTAATTTTTTAATTAAAAATTATTTCTTTGAATAGGTGTATCTTGGTGATAGGTGATACGTCTATGAGGACGTGTGGGCCCAGATGCTCATGAAAAATGATGCGAGATTTGTTCGAGACATGGCCGAAGCATTCTGGAGCAGAGATACTCTGCGCCAGAGATGGCTTCGTAAAACAAAGCACGGAAATGAAGAGGTATATTATCAGAGTGTCTATCTAACCCAAAAACAGGGAATTTGATTCAGTGACCAGGATTTCTCTCTCAAATCTACTAAATATGCAAATTAAAACTTTTTGAATATATTTTAATGCTTTAATTCTAAGTTGGTACTAGAAATTTCAGTAAAAATTATAATTTTGAGTTTTCTATAAAGAATTATGATTTTCATTTCAGGTTAACTTTAGAATAGGAAATTTTGTTAAGGACTTCAATTTTGACTTTAGGGCACATAGTTTCCGCGAATAATGAAAGCAGTGAAACCTGAACGGTGCTAAGATCCAATCAACCTAATCTTATAGGAGAAGCAACCAATTTTCCTGGAGGAACAATTTACAAGCGATTCATTATATTATTTTTCCCCGTAAATGGATCGATTACTTAAATGCTAGTTCACTTTCATCAAAAAGTTAATTTATCATCGTTCAGCTATTTTCGTCAAATTTTTTAAATTTCTTGTTCCGCAGTAGAATTTGTTTGAATTTAAAAATTCTGTCATTTTTTGCAAATGAAAATTCAGCTGAGAATTTCCGTAAGGGGTCCTTCATATACCAAGTGGACTTATTCAATATTTAATGAAAATATGGTTTTTCTTGTTATTCAAAAGCTACAAAGCCAAAAGGAGTCGTGACTTGACTAAAAATTCGGTTCTGCTTGGAAATATGAAATTTTTGGTACAAGATAACAAGTTCAAACAAGTAGTACAGGCCTAGGACTCACCACACTATTGCCACTATTTGATACTTTTTTAATCGACGATACTATTTTGTTACTATTCCGAAAAAAACAACTAAATACACTATTTTCTGACAATTTTTCGCTATTGCTCCGTAAGCTTCAACCCCTCCTCCCCTTTCAAAAGCCATTGCTTACGTAATTTTTGACATCTGAATATTTTTGGTCAATTTCTTTAGTCATCATCCAAAAAGAACGTTAGATTAAGTAGTTGTATTATCCACAAAAAATATGATTTTTCGAAATAGAAAAAAACTTAACTGTTCATCAAACCGACTTGATATTCGTAGATTATTACAATTCCTAAAATCAAAGTAACCTCTTTTTCTCTTTTGGTTGAAAAAAGGATCCAAAGGTCAAGTTGAATCTTCGAAATTGGACTTGTTCGGATATTCGAATAAATCGAATTTCAAAGATTCGACTTGACTTTTGGATTCATTTTTCTTACCAAAAAAAGGAGTCCTTTCGATTTAAAAAATTGTATTTGCTTAAGGAAATCGAACCGGTTTGATGTACATTTACATTTTTTTCTATTTTGAAAAATCAAATTTTTTATGCGTGTCTAAATTTGTATAAAAAAATTTGGATGAACGACTGCACACCTCTATTAAAAACTGAAGTTTTTACACTTTTTGATTTCGGACTATGCATATTCAAATCCGAGCTACACATAAGTTTGATACTTGAAAAATGTTATCACAATATTTTGACTGTTTTTCCATATTTGTGACACTGCGCTATTTTTGATCTCTAAAGTGAATCCGAGGCCTAAAGTAATGAACATTTTCTTAGTTTTTTATGTTTTTCTGAACAGAAATTCATAGATTCAGGGCAACGCGAGTCCAACTGGACTTTGACTAGACCTCCCTCCCCGCCCCCCTCGTAAGAATGCGTGGACTTTATCCATACTTTCCGCCCCAAAACTGTCCATGTGGTATATGGATGGCCCCTGAAGAATTATAATTTAGACTATGGAACAGGGAATTTCCATAAAGAGTTATAATTTCCACTTTGTAACGAGAAATTTCTACATAATGTCATAATTTGACTTGGAA
>JAABKJ010014649.1:0-10072 GCA_011634705.1 Andricus grossulariae
CCAATTTCAGTTTTTGAATTTTCAGCCAAATTGAGAGGATAAAGTGTTTTAACGTAGTTTAATTTCTGGCATAGAGATATTATACCGCCCCCCCCCCCCGAGCGATACGAAAGATGGTTGAATTTCAAAAGTTTATAATTATCATTAATAATAATAGTAGTGATTTATCTTGATATTTCACTGGGATTCCGCCTTTGTATTTAAAGTGGATTCTCAATTTTTGATTAGGAATTTACAAAAGAAAGAACGGAATTTAAACAGTGCGCTTACGGAAAAATTTGAATTAATTCAGAATGTACACTGAATTCTTAGTAACTTCTTCTGAATTCTTTTGAATTCGTTGGAATTCTTTCGAATTTTTTAAGTCAGTTGAATTTCTTCAAATCTATTCAATTCTACTCAATTCAGTTGATTTTTTTCATGTTTTTGGTTAAACTCAGCTGGAGGTCTTCTTAACGCCTCTTGAATTCTGAGGCATTTTATCAAATGCTTTTGAGTTCCCTTGAATTTTTTTAAACTCTTTTTAAACTTACTGAATTCAATGTATTTTTTATATTTTTGAATTGCTTTCAATTCACTTGAATTTGTTTTAAGTTCACCTTGAATTTTTATTAATTTCATAGAATTCTTATTTCCCTTAAATTTCTTTAAAAATTCGCTTTAATTTAAATAACATCAATGAAGTTTTTTGTATTTTTCTTCAGTTCATTTAAATTCTTGTGAATTTTACCTGCATTGTTTTGAAGTCTCATGAATAAAATTCTTCTGAATTATTTTAAATTCTAAAGAACACTAGTCACATTAGTCACTTTTAGTAACTATTTTGGTTTAAATAGGTAACTTTTTCACTGCCTCTAAGTAAATTAGTCTATGACACCCCTGGAAATAGTCAATTTTAATATAAAATTGTCTTCTTCTATTTATCAAAGATTCTATATTAAAAATGTTACAAGATTAGAATTTTGGTCTTTAAACATTAATGGCCAGGAAAAATGAAAAATCAAGGAAAAGACAAGGAAAATTTTGAAATTGAAGTTTCTCGAATGCGAGATTTCCAGTGTTTAATTGATGTAATTGATTTAGGATTTAAGTTAAGTTAACGATTATCGAAGACGTTTAGACATGAATCTCTCTAAGGCTGTAGTTTAGGGCTGTACATATATTTTTATTTTATTTAAAAGATATACTGATGAATGAGCCTGTGAAAATAGCAATTTCTTAAAGAGGGAAATTGAGCCTTTTCTGAGAAATAAACGAGAAAGGTGGAAACATTTAGGCGTATCTGACAGAAGGAGTGTTAGATGATCTGATTACGTGTAGGACACCCTGTATTTTGTCGTACTAAGGACTCGCGTGCCACGACCTCGACTGCAGAAACGAACGAGCTGTGAACTTCGCAAATAAGTTTTCTCAGCCACCCTGCTTGGGTAAAAGCAGGGTGTGTTTAAAGCTGGCAAAGAATTTAATTAGTCGGATATTTCGGACCCTTGAACTGAGTAAATGATGGATTTTAAAAAGAACTGCGGCAGCGAATGGGCCGTAGCGGCACTTAATGTGGCCTGGTTACGTTTTCACTTCGCTATTTATCGTTCCTTTAATTAGTCAGAAAATGTATTTATTTTCATTTCTTTTAGAAAACTTGTGAACAGTGCATGACCTTATATATCAAGATACAGTACCGTGCAGGAGTATAGAGACACCTAAATAATTAGCAATTAAAAACAAGTACACTGAAACCTGGACTTGGGCACGGTTTGGGGCATGGCTCGCAGTGGCCTTCGACACAAATCTAGGGACTCCGAACGTGAACACGCAGGGTCGCAAGAATAATTTCTGTTGGATTTGGACGCGTGACGCAACCTGATGCAACTAACGCGCTGAGAGTACGGACCTCATACTGTTTGTCACGCTTGACTGAGCACCGCCTTACTCTCGGTCCCGCTGTTCCCTTGATCAACAAACTACCCAGGACAGCAATTCTGGAAAATGCACAAATGTAGTTTACGAAAATCCAGGTTCCAGTGTACTGACTTTTCGCAGGATATCTCCATAAAAAAATAAAATAGAATAATTTCTCAAACAGTGTTGCAAAGGTTATGAAATTCCGCATCAAATGATTTGACTTCTGGCAAAATCTACGAAAGTAAACAAGAAAATTTTGAAAGTCATGCAAAACAATAATTGAAATTTCCTCTTAAAAATGACCCCGAGAAACTGGAAAAATGTTTCATGGTTCTCGAATTATCACTAAAAATGCAGAGGCGTGCGCAAGAGCGAAATAAAGGCAGTAGGCTGCAGTCCCGCTCAACCGAGAGACTTTCGTCTTACACACGGCTTGATATTTTATTTTTTTATTTTAATCGAGAACCAGTTTAAATTTTTACAGTTTCTTCAGCTTATTTTAAAGAGGAGTTTTTTAGGTTTATTTTACGTGACTTTCAACATTTTATCTTTATGTTCCTAGATTTCGCGAGAACTTAAATTTAAATCATGAAATTTTCAAAAATCTGAAATTCGACCAGATATTATTTTTAGATAAAAATTTTATTACTTGTTTAAAAATTTCACAACCTTGTTATAAAGTCATCCTTTTTGGCTGTAAATTCGACTTTGTAGGCTGAAAAGTCCACTATTTTGGTAAAAAATTAACTTTTTGCTTGAAATTCATATTTTGGTTTTCAAAATTCGTCTTTTGGTCTGAAAATGTATCCGTTTTAGTAGAAATTTCATCTTTATTCGATAAAAATACAACTGTTTGGTTGAAAATTATTTTTCTTTTGTTAAGGATTCAACTATTTTGTTAAAAATTCTTATTTTTGGGTTGAAATATCTAGTATTATATTATTCGTCAAAAATTCATCTTTTTGGATAAATATTGAACTACTTAGTTAAAGGTTGAGCCATTTTATAAAAAAATCGTTTTTTGCTGTAAATTGATTCTTTTGGTCGTAAGTTGAACAATTTTATTGAAAATTGATCTTTTTTAATGAAAACGTCAACTACTTCGGTAAATTTTGCATTACTTTGTTAAAAATGTAGTTTTTTGACTGAAGTTTCATCTCTTTGGTTGAAAAATTGTTATTTGGGCTCTAAAACTAATTGTTTAAACTGAAAATGTAACTTAGTTAGAAATTCGTCTTTCTTTGCAGAAAACTAATCTTCTTGATTTAAAATTTCCTCTTTTCTGTTGAAACTTCAACTGTTTGATTGAAAATGAACTTTTTGTCGATTATTTATATTTTCAGGTTCATAATTGAACAGTTTTCCAGAAAATTTGTCTTTTGTTTTGAAACTTCAACAATTTTGACTTTTCGTTCTTGGTTCTTCTTCTTTGGTTGAAAATTGAACTGTTCTGTTCAAAATCCGTCTTCGTAGGTAGAAAATTAATATTTTTTTTTCTTTAAATTCGTATTTTTAATTGTTTTTAAATCGATCTCTTTTGGTGTAAATTTCATCTTTTTCATTTGAAATATTAACTATTACATTTTTCGTTGAAAATTCGTCTTTGTAGGCTGAAAATTTAACTATTTGGTTAAAAATTTAACTATTTCGCAGAAGATTAAACCCTTTAGTCAAAGACTTTACCACCTGGATGAAAATTCAACTTCTTGTGTTAAATTTCAACTATTTGAATAAAAGTTCATCTATTTAATTGTAAATGCAATTTTTTGGTAAAAGTAAACTTTTTTCATTGAAAATTGAACTTTAGTTGAAGTTTAATCTTGTTTGTTTACAAATCCGACTATATGGTCGAAAATTTATTTTTCTAGGTAGGAAATATAAATAATAGGTTACAAATTCAACAATTTTGTTAAAAATTTTATTATTTTGTTCAAAATTCATTTTTGTAATATTGAAATTTCAACAATTTTGTTAGAAATTCTCTTAAAAAATGTTACAGGATAAAAATTCTCATCTTTCAATATCAGGGAAAATAAAAAATTGATCAGGGAAAAATCGTGGAATTTTGAAAATAAAGTGTTTCAGCCACATTCAAAAAATAAATAATTCTTTGATTTTAACAGTTGTTTTAAATAAAATTCTTCAAGGACCAAGATTTATTCATTTATCATCAGATTCGAGAAAATATCTTGGATTTAAGGAACCTTTACTTCCTCCATTAATAAAAGTCAAGAGAAACCCTTCGAAATATAAGGTATATTGAATTGAACTGGAATCGAAAATCCCGAAGCTGTAATACAAATCCAGTGCCTCTGGGGTGGTAGAACTGTAAAAGGGTATTACATTTCCTCTTAAGTAACTCTCGGTTATTGAACATGAACTCGTGCACAAAAGATAAGGCTATATTCACTTTAACTTAATATAAATTTAATCTAAATTTCATTCAAAATGGACAGAGAATTTTCGAAGCAGATCTAAAAATTATTTTATTCTTTAATTATATTTCATAATTATTTTTTATGCTTATTTTCTTTCCTCTTTTTTGAAGAATTACTCTTTTTCCCTCGTTTTTAAAAAACTTTTCCTTTTTCTCGTATTTACTAAAATGCAAACTGAGTCAACAGAACCCAATAAGAAAATCATACTATTTTCGATTGAAAATTCCTTCTTTTTAACTCGAAAGTATATTTTTTTTGTTTGGTTCAAAATTCACCTCTTTTAGTTAAAAATTCTACTTTTGTTCAAAAATTTAATTATTTTGTTAAAAGTTGAATTACATTGTTCAATAATAATTTTGTTGAATAAAAATTCAACTATTTTGTTTAAAATTCGTTTCATTTTTTATTGAAAATTAATTTCTCAACTGGAAATGTTACTATTTCTTTTATGATTGAAAATTGATAGTTTTTAATTTAAGATTCAACCATTTGATTGAAATAAACTTTTTCGTTGAAAATTTATAGTTTTGTGTAGGGAATTCCACTGTTTTGTAACAATTTCGTCTTTTTTGGATGATAATTCAACTGTTTGCTTCAATTGAACTCCTTTTTTTAAATGCATTTTTGTTGCTGTTGTTAAAGATTCATTATTTTAGTTGAAATTTTATTTCTTCGGTTGGAAATTAATCTAACTATTTTGTTAAAAATACGTTTCTTTTGTTGAAAATGAACCTTTTCAAATGAAAATTTAACTATTCCATTTTTTGTTGAAAATTGATCTTTTTTAATCAAAAACTTGTCATTTGATCGACAAAAAAAACTATTTCATTGTGCAAGGTAACACTGGACAAAGCAACATCAAAACTCATTCATCTTTCTAATTTAAAAATTTAACTATTTGGTTGAAATAATAATCTTGTTGGTTGAAACTCCAAATAATTAGTTAAAAATTACACTAGTTTTTTGAAAACTCAAAAGTCTTTCTGGCTTGAAGATTTAAATTTTGGTTGAAAATTCACATTTTCGGGTTCAAAATTCAACTTTTTTGTAGAAAATTTGTCATTTTGGTTGAAAATTCCACTGCTTGCTCGAAAATTAGACTACTTTGTTAAAAATTGAACTATTTGGTTGAAAATGTAATTATTTTGTTAAAAATTCAACTATCTCGTTGAAAGTAATCCTTTCTGGTCGAATATTTCACTTTTTTGTAGAAAATTCGTTTTTCTTTAATAGAAAATGTGTCCTTTTGATTGCAAATTCATATTTTTTGGGTAGAAAAGTTCTGGGTTGACAATTCATCTTTCTTGGTTGGAAATTAAAATGTTTGGTTAAATATTCAACTATTTCGTTCAAGTTTTTTTTTCTGGGGCTTAGTAGTCCCTATTTTTCTTGTTTTGAGTGCATTTTGGGCTGTGAAGTCTGCTGTTGTTACTAAAAGTGTTTGAAGATAAATTTAGAACCAAAATTTGTTTTCATCAATATGAATGACCTTCTAGGTCTAAAGTTGTTTTTATACCAGAAAGAAAAATTTATAATGGTCAGGGAACGTAAAAAATTGGTCAGGGAAAAGTCAGGGTATTTTTAAATTGGGATCTTGTGGTTCTTGTGGATCTTGTGGATCTTGTGGATCTTGTGATTTCTCTGCTCATTTACTGACAATAACATTTTCTTTTCGCAATTTTGGTAGATTTCATATATTCTTTCGAAAAATGACATATTCTTTTCAAAGTTTCTGAGTCGGACATTTAAAGTAAACTTTGATAGCGGAACTAAATCCGGGGTCTTGTTGAGCTCTATGAAAGCTAGTCAACTGTGAAAGCGGGGAAACTAAACTCAATTGCGGACTCTACTTTAGTTCTATTCGACTCAACTCCATTTCAATCAACCCTTCAGAGCACAAACTTCCCAGCGTTGTGATGCTATTAACGTCTTCGATAGTTCTTTGGCGTGTGCTTCGGTCTTCCTGATCGGGTTGAACTACAAGAAAAATTGACACGATTAAGGAAACTTTGACTTTACGAGGGTTATATCCCTAAAGTTACGTCCAATCAATCCAAAACGTGACCCATTATAGTGTCAGAGGTAATCAGGCTTAACAAGTTTATGACCAGAAGAGAGCCCAAGGGATGATTTAGAACGCAACTAAATTTCAAAGCTGAGAAAATTGAAAGCGTTTAAAGTGCTTCGAATGACTCGGGGTTTATGAATGTCTAAAATACTTCTACAAAGATGAATTGCTTGATGTAAAAATTTTACCGCATAATCTAAAGGAATTTATATTGATTTTTACAAGGAGCTTTTTCCGGAAAGTATTCTTGTTGTTGTTCTGTTTTTAAATTGAAAATTAAGTATTTTTTGCACCTGAAACCGGCAACACAGTGTTGATACCAACAGCAATGTTTTCGAGTAGCCTTCTGATTAAATTTTTTTGGAAAGAAATCCCCTGTTTTACATAAAATTGAACTACTGAACCGCTGCGACCTCTGCGATTGGAAATAATAAAAAGGAAATATATGTATATTCCCCATAGTGAACGCTAATATACTCTCTTAAGGAAAAAAGTAAGATATTTAAATCCAAAAAGAAGAAAATCTCGGTACATTGACTCCTATATATACAACATCTGGACAAACGTAAGTGCCGCAGATATCCTTAGGCAGAATTTTCTTGCGTGTAGGCCAGTACACGCGAACAGCTGCAAAGATAAACAAAACAACATTCATAAAACTAGCAGCTATTATTACAAATTTTTCCTGAGATTCTGTCTCAAAAAGAGTCGTTACAACAAGGAAAGTTTGAATCTGGTTCTCGGCACGCGGCTCAGATTTTTTAAAATCAACTGGAAACGAAAAGAGATACATGCAAAGGCAGCGTTCTCAATATTTTACATGAGCAGAGAGGTTTCGTGACACTGGATTTATGTCCACTTGGTACTAAAAGCTGCTTTACCTTGGACAAATGGACAAATTTAGTATATAATTGAACAATTATCTTTGGCTTCATAAAGTCTCATTATCGCGAGACACACGCAACTTGGGAATGCAAACCTTATTCAGATTGGAAATACCATCTCATAGTATATGAAACGTAATTATTAAAAAATGATATAGTAAGATAATATCTTAATTGAGAATTAGAAGAAAATGAACAAGGTTTTCTTTTTCGACTAGGGAATACCTACGAAAAGAAGGTACACTACCAACGGACAGTATCGAACCCCTGTCCGGATGGCTTCTTAAAAATTAGCCTAGAGTTTGAAAGGTGATCGATTATCTAATTTCTAACTCGATAGTCGGAAAACCGGCTGAGCTCAGTATGATGGGTTTGTGCAGTTTTCCTCTCCCCTGGCCAAACGTCCAGAAAAATTCGAGTTCTTCTGATGATGTCGGGTGCAGTAACGGGTTATCACTGGTTGGGATTAAATTTATACTTATGCTGAAGGACTTAAATGATACTTTAGCAGTTCGGATGACCCGTGGGATCAAGGAATGCTCTACATCCGGTATCATGCAATTAAAGAAAATATGATAGTTTTAGCAGGGATATATGTTTGAGTAAAAAAGAAAGAGAACGATGGTAGATGTGAGTCTGCAATTCGAGCAATTATTATCTACCTTTTCTTGTGCTGTACAATTATTAGATCTCTACGCGTGCATCAACCTCAAGATGCGCTGAGAGTGGCTCCTCTCGTCTACCTCGTTGATGCCACGCAATCGATTGGACTGTTTTTCCCCCCTTTTTACATAAAATGTGCACAGGACTAAAATAAGTGGAACGAGTACGGAGAACAAGTGTAAGAGCAACTTGTTCTCTTCCTCTTTCTTCCTTATTTCTTTTTCTTTCTCTCTCTTCTTAAAAATGGTCTACCTACCTTGCGACACGCGATTCACTTTAATCCTTTCGCTCGATAAGACTGAGAAAGTCGGTCGACCTCTGATCCCTCGGACGTATCATGAGCTTTTATTTTATAAGGTAATCAATGCAGCTAAGGAAAATTAATAAATCTGATAAATGAAGCTAATTTGATATGGTGCGTGATATCGTTATAAAACGTTATTACCTTCATATAATATATCTTACAAAATATAAATTGCTGTTATTATATGTCAGATATATGTTACAGGGTGGCCTCAGGTCAGGGAAAACCTGGAAATCAGGGAAAAGTCAGGGTGTCGAAATAAATAAAAGTCAGGGAATTTCTGTAAAACGCACTTTAGGTGACTGTCAAGAATAATCAGAGCTGCCATACAGTCGCTGTTTAGTCACTTCTTTTTTAAATTGCTTTCTAGTCACTTTTTTAAGATAAAGTCACCATAGTCACTTTCTTAAATGAAAATATCACTTAAGTCAATTTTGTGTCAATAACTTAATCCGTGGTATAACCATGATTGAATGTAGGTTTATACCTATTTTTGAATTTTCTTGTATTCTTTTGAAATCTATGAGGGTATTTTAAAAGATTCTGAGAAATTTTTAATAGATTTAAATAATCTAAAGGTATTTCAAAGGTTTCCAAAAATGTTATTGTATTTTTTTTTCAATTCTAATGAAAAGCTAAGAGCCTTAGAAAATTTCAAAAGGTTTTGACAAGTTTCAAAGGATTATAAATGTTTTGGGGTATTTTAAAAGTTTTCAAAAAATTTATAATAGATTTCAATAATTTGAAGGTAATTCAAAATATTTTAAAGATTTTAGGCTATTTTTGAAACATTAAGGGAACTTTAAAGAGCTTTACAAACTTTCGAGGGGTTTCAAAAAATTCCAAAGGGTTGGAAACATTTCAGGGCATTTGAAAGGATTTCAAGGCATTTAAAAGGATTTCAAGGCATTTTCAAGAGATTTCAAAATTGTTAAGAAATTTTCAAGGATTTGAATGATTTTAAGAATTTTACGAAAACTTTTATGGGAGTTTAAAAAATTTATAAGGTTTTAGGATATTTTAAAAGGTTCTAAAATATTTTCTGAGATTTCCGAGAATTTGATAATGTCTTTAAGGGTTTTTAAGAGCTCTGTAAACTCATTATTGAATTCAGGTCTGTATTCTGAATTTCATCAAATTCTTGGAAACATTTTAGTTTATTTTGAAGGATTCCTTCAATTTTTAATAAATCTCAATTATTTGAAGGGATTCCAGAGGATTATTAAGATTTTAGAGTATTTTCAAATATTTCAATAATTTGAAGGGTTTCCAATAGATTCTAAGAGTTTAGGGTATTTTTCGAAATTCCAAAGAATTTTCAAGAACTTTAAAAAGTTTCAAAAGATTTCCAAGGTTTGAAATATTTTAGAGTGTTTTGAAAGGTTTTCAATAATTTTTAAAAGATTTCAATAATTTGAAGGGGTTTCAAGATATTGTTGGGTATTTTTGAAACATTCCAGGAAATTTCAAAAAAAATTTAAGGTTTCATGGCATTCCCAATAGATTAGAAAAATTTCAAGGGATTTTCAAGGATTTTGATGTTATTCTGGGATTTCAAAAGATTTGCATGCAATTGTGAAGAATTTAAAATAATTTCATTGATATTATGGGATTTTAAAAGCACTCAAGTTGTTTGAATAAAATTTTCGAAATTTTAGGAATATTAAATTTCATAGAGCACAAAACATCAACCAATTGTGACTCTAGTTTTCCTTTCCTTTCTTCCCTCCCCCCCCACCCTGTAACAGAAGTTTTGGTGGGACTGACGTTACAACAATGACTCTCCACCATACGACGAATCACTTCTTAACTC
>JAABKJ010014650.1:0-10072 GCA_011634705.1 Andricus grossulariae
CATTTGAAATCTTTTGAATTTTTTATGGAATCTTTCGTATTCGTTTAAAATCCTTGAAATATTTGAAATCTTTGTGAAATTTTTATGAAATCTTTTGGAATCTTTTAAAATTTTAAAATATTTGAAATCTTTTGGAATTTTTTATGAAGACTTTCGTATTCGTTTGAAATCCTTGAAATCTTTTGAAATTTTTAGAAATCCTTTGAAATCTTTGTGAAATTTTCATGAAATCTTTTGCGTTCATTTGAAATCTTTGTGAATTCGTTGAAATCTCTTAAGGTGCTTAAAATCTTGAAATTTCTGTGAAATCTTTTTAAAATATTTGAAATCATTTGAAATCTTTTGAATTTTTTATGGAATCTTTCGTATTCGTTTAAAATCCTTGAAATATTTGAAATCTTTGTGACATTTTTATGAAATCTTTTGCGTTCGTTTGAAATCATTGAAATCTTTTGTAATATTTGTGAATTCGTTGAAATCTCTTGAAGTATTTAAAATCTTGGTGAAATATTGAAATTTCTGTTAAATCTTTCTAGATTTTTGTAAAATATTTGAAATCCTTGAAATCTTTTGAATCTTTTACGAAATTTTTCGTATACGTTTGAAATCCTTGAAATATTTGTGAAAAATTCATGAAATCTTTTGTGTTTGTTTGAAATCATTGAAATTTTTGTGAATTCGTTGAAATCTCTTGAAGTACTTAAAATTCTTGTGAAATCTTGAAATTTCTGTGAAATCTTTTTAAATTTTTGTAAAATATTTGAAATCCTTGAAATCTTTGTGAAATGTTTTGAAATTTTCTATGAAATCTTTCGTATTCGTTTGAAATCCTTGAAATATTTGAAATCCTTAAAATCTTCAAAATTCTTGAAATCATTTGAAATTTTTTAAAATCTTTTGATTTTTTTATGAAATCTTTCGTATTTGTTGGAAATCTTTGAAATCTTTGTGAATTTTTTTTTAATCTTTTGAAATTTGTATGAGATCTTTGTGAAAGCTTTCTTTAATCTTTGTGAAATCTTTTGCGTTCGTTTGAAATTATTGAAATCTTTTGAAATCTTCTCAAATTTGTTGAAACTTTTTCTATGAAATATTCAAATCTTCGAAATCCTTGCAATCTTTATGAAATATTCAAAATCTTTGGGATATTTTTGTGCAATCTTTGTCAAATATTAAATCATTGAATAATTTAAAATCTTAGTGAGATCTTTTCAAATCTTCTAAAAGGTTTTGAAACCTTTTGAAATAGTTTCATATCTTCTAAATGTTGTAAAATCTTTGATATTTGGTTTACTGCACTCTTTTTGAAATCTTCTAAATATTTGTGAAATCTTTCTGAAATCTTCTAAAAAATTTTGAACTCGTTTAAAATCTTTGAAATGTTTTGAAATTGGGTGTACTGTACTAAATTCTTGAAATATTTTTAAATCCTTATGAATTTTTTGAAATATGTGTAAAATCTTTTGTATTCATTTTAAATCATTGAAATATTAAAAATCTTTGTGAAATCCTTTAAAATCGTCTAAAAGATTTTGAAATCGTTTAAAATCTGGCGTACTGTGCCCTTTTTGAAATCTTTAAAATTCTTGTATTCTTTTGAAATCTTAATAACAATTTTATGAAATCTTTTAAATATTTGTGAAATCTTTTGTATTCAAAATTTTCTTTAAAAAATTGAAATATTTTTTAATCTTTTGAAATCTTTGATATATGGTGTACTGTATCCTTTTTGAAATCTTCTAAATATTTGTAAAATCTTTTGTATTCGTTTGAAGTAATTGAAATTTTTAATATCTCTATGAAAACTTTTGAAATCTTCTAAAAAAATTTGAACTTGTTTAAAATCCTTAAATTTTTTGTATTCTTTTGAAATCTTAATGAAATTTTGAAAATCTTTTGTATTATTTTAAAACATTTGAAATCTTTGGAAATCTGGATAACTATACCCTTTTGAGAGTCTATAAAATCCTTGAAATGTTTTGAAAGTTTTAAAATATTTGTGAAATCTTCGACATATTTGCGAAATATTTGAAATCTGGTGTACATGTCTTTTTCAAATTTTTGAAATCCTTGAAATTTTTATAGAATTTTCGAAATCTTTGGGATATTTTTTGGAAATCTTTTTAATCTAGTGTATACGCCTTTGTTGAATCTTTGAAGTTCTTGAAATATTTAAATCTTTTTGAAATCTTTTCTATTCGTTAAAATCATTGAATTATTTGAAACCTATGTCAAATCTTTTGAAATCTTCTGAAAGGTTTTGAAACCTTTTGAAATCGTTTCTAATCTTCGAAATGTTTTGAAATCTGGTGTACTGTAGCCTTTTCAAATCTTTTAAATCCCTCAAATCTTTTGAAAGTTTTAAAAGCTTTGTGAAATTGTTGTGAAATATCTGAAATCTGGTGTATACGCTTTTTTTAAATCTCTGAAATCTGTGAAATTTTTGTAAAATGTTCAAAATCTTTTTAAATATTTAAAAATCTTTGAAATATTTTACAACATTTTGAATTCTTTAGTAATGTTTTGTAATACTTTATGGCCATGGTTTATTCTAATTCTGAAACTGAATTAACATAGAAATTTTCAACTAATAATTTTTATAATTTGTAAGTTGAATATAATAAAAAAATGTATACTTTAATTTTCTGTATTAAAGGAGGCGAAATTAAAAACTTATATTAAACTTATTCACAATATTAAATTCTGTTTATTGCAATCTATAAAATAATCGGTAAAGTCTACAAAAAGGCTTAAAAATCTATTTAATCTGTAAGGAGTAAAAGATAAATTATATCTTCATAAATAAAAAACTTTTCATCAGGAAGATTTCTTCTAAACAAGATGCCTCTTTCATAATAGACTGAAAGGTTAAAATTAATTTTCGCCTTTCAATAAAATAACTGTTAAAAAAAATAATAATAATAATTCAAAGTTCTCGTGAAAAATTCAAGAAGATTTCCAGGTTTTCAAGGTCGCTGGACACCCTGAATAACTATTTTATTCTAGTTTTATTTTTCGACCGTCATTTATAGATAGAAAACAGAACAGATATAGGATTGTATGCGAAGTCATGATAAATTCTGCCTCATCACATTAATATTTCTAGGAAACATACACTTGTCAATAATTTATCAAAAAATGAATCGAATCGTAAATTTAAATCGAAGTAAAAAAAAGGTATTTTAAATACTGCTGATTTTTTATATAGAAATTATGCGAGTATGCACACTATTTTTTTAGGGTAAAGTTGATTTACTAAAAGATCATTGTTATTCATTTAATTACCGATTCACACAAAAACACTGTCGACCTTTTCTTGAAAGTGCTGATAAACGCAAGTACTCGTAAACATAACCTAGAATACTATTTTTGCAAACATCTTGAGATATACTGACAGAAGGTAGTGATTATGTTTTTCAAGTATCATCTCAAGAATAATTGATCGTGCTTATCAATCAGTACAGTAATGACAAGAAATGATTCGAATTCCACAACTGTTTTCGCTCAGTTATCGACAATTGATTCCCATCAAGATAATTGACACTTCTTTATGGAAAGTAGTTTTTTATCCACAACAAAAAAACCGGTGACAGTGTTTATTTAAAGAATTTCGTTAATTTTGAATGACAAATCATCGATATTCTGGATATTGTTTGGAGAGTGATATTGTACACAGTAGTTATTGACAAATTATCGTACTCGCAAATCAGATGATTAATTTAGATCGTGTCAAGTTTATAACGTACCTCTAACTGTTATAAGTTCTGCTTTCCTTCTAATATTCATTGTTTTATGTTTACAACTTCAGTTTCACTGCATGTCACAGAACTGTCATTGTGACACATCCTTCTCGTCTCGTTATGAATGTTTTATGTACTTACAGCGTGCGTGTGAGTCTGTTGCGTTTGTTGGTGGTTGATTGATTGGTGGTTAGTTAGGTTAGGTTAGAGGTTGGGTCGGCTGGGCACTAATCGATCATCATATCGATAGTGACCAACTTCAAGATGGTATTCCAAGATGTGACGTCATCTGGCAAAATGTCTGCATTCCGAGGGCCAAGCAGTTAGTATTTCCACTTCTGACGTCATTTCAAAATGTCCGAATGGTTCAGTGCTCCCAATTTGGCTGCCCAACTGCACTGCGCAAGCGTCGCACCAGCAGCCTCATTGGATGTTGATCGTGCGCTTATTTGAAATGATTGAATATGCTAATCAATTTTTTACGATATATAATTATTATAAAGTACACACAAATATTATGAATTATTCAGAATTTACATTGGTGAAAAAAGTCTTCCTTTTTTTTTAATTTAAAATCAATGATTTATTTTTAAATAGTAATATCAATTCATTAATTTATCTTTCACTCTAAAAGACTATTTTGTGATCTGAAAATTAATTTAATTGAGTCTACAATGATGATTCATTATAAAAAAATGATTTACACATTTAATAATTTCAAAAAAAAAGCGCTGTAAACAGTCATTTAGGTATTTTCACTTCAACCACCAGTTAACTTCACTTCGTCGTGTGCTGAGGGGGAAAAAATGGACCAAATGCATGGGATTTGGTCGATTTTTGCCATATTTTGCTAATATCTTCATAAAAACAAATTTTTTCTATATAAGTGCACTGGAAAAATAGTTTTTATTTTTCAAGAACTATTTAATCACATAATAAAATGACAAAAATTACTATTAATTACTAAGATATTACAAAAATATAGTTTAGTCCATGCATTTGGTCCGTTCCCTAATAGCACGGAACGCTCCTGGAACGTTCCGCGGGCACCTTCGAACGTTCCAGGAACGTTCCCGGGAGGTGTAAAATGTCCGCCGGTTGGGAAAGTTCCAGGAACTTTCCAAACAAAAATTACCGTCATTGTTATTATTATTAATAAATATCGCGTAAACCGTAAGTGATAGGTCGAACTCGATGTCAGTTAAAGATATGGATATCATATTATAGATAGTATATGTGGTACTCAAAACTCAAAAAAGACATCCATTTTCACCTATCTCTTACGGTTTACGAGATAATTGTAGTTAAAAAAAACAAGAATAGAAGGTTCCCCTCAGGTCCCAATGGAACGTTCCATTGGAACATTCCCAACCGTCGGACATTTTACACCTCCCGGGAACTTTCCTGGAACGTTCCGAAGGTGCCCGCAGAACGTTCCAGGAACGTTCCGTGCTATTAGGGTTGTTTCCTCTCAGCAATCAACGAAGTAAAGTTAACTGGTAGTTGAGGTGAAAATACCTAATGAGACTGTTAATGCGACGCATGTGCAGTACAGTTGCGGTGCCGAATTGGGAGCACTAGAATCATGAACATTGCATGAGGTTCATGATGCAAAACTAATCTTAGGCGGCAGCACCGAGCTGAGTACTAGACCCTCTGTCAATGAGATACGAATTTCAAGCAAAGAAATTTTGTTAATAAGTGTAAAGTGCCATTTATACCTTGTAAACATAACAAAATAAATGTTTAAAACTTTTATCAATATTTATCATAGAGCATTCGTAAAAGGTTGATAAAACCTTTTCTGACTGTCAAATGCAAAATGAGGTTAGATTTACTATAGTTCACTATATATCCCATTATATGTATAATTTCCACTGAAAGTATAAATTACCTTCGTATATAAGCACTGAGCATATATTTGAAGATTATTTACCCTCATATATTTAATTATAAGCAACCGTACATCTAGCACCATATTTTTTTCGTCTCTCATCGACAGAGGGTCTAGGAGTCGGCTCGGTGCTGCCACCTACGATTAGTTTTGCACCATGAACCTCATGTAGGTCGCAACTGAAAATTTGAGTTCCTCCCTCCTCATCTCTGGTTCCTCATACACAAGTTTAATATGCATTCAATATTCACTTATTTAGACACCGCTTCGACATATCTTGAATGCAATAACCTTTCATTTTGTTTTTCACGTAGGTTCTTTTTAATACCCGAAATTACTCAAAACGAATTAAAACGCTAAGTAACCGAGGGCTTCTGTTAAAATCCGAAGAATTACACACACACAGACATGTATATATATAGTTAAAAGTTTGTCATAAGGACAACCGCGGGATTTCACCGGGAGCGGGTGCCATTCTGAAAAGTTGCACACCCGCTCCCTTCGAAATCGCGGTAAAATTTCAGCTGTAAACACGTCTCACGACCGTGAGATAGGTTCTTGCAGTCTGTGGTGTACTCAATACGATGACCCGGCAAAAGTCACGTGCACCCTGAGGACACGGAGCGACCCAAGGACGACCACCTTCTGCATTTTCCCCGCGAGTGTCTTAGGATTTTGTTGGCACGCAGGGATATACTTTTCAGGCTATTAACCAGTCAGAGCTTAGGACCTCCAAGAGCACCGATGATCAGGACGACTAGCTTAATAGAATATTCCGGGTATAACCGTTGCAACTCCCTTGTAATGTCTTTATAACCCTCTTTCTTTTCATTCTCCTTGGCTGTGATGTTTTTGTCAGCTGGTGCCAAAAATTTGATAACGAACATGGTTCGTTTCTCGAAGATAAGGAGAACTATATCAGGCCTCGCGTGCGCAACAGAGACCATTGTCGAGAATCTGAAGTTCCAGTATATGCGGCACTTCTCATTTTCGACAATTGACTCTACTTCCCTGGGAGAGTCTTGCGGAGCAGTATTAGGACTAATGTCGTAAGAGTGACAGAGATGGTAATAAAGTACTCACAGTACCGCATTGTGCCTTTGGATGTACGTCGTTCCCGCATGAGTTGCCCTGGCGAATGTATCAGATAGGAATTCATTCCGAATTATTCCGGAATCTGTAACCGAACCAATCCGAAAAAAATTTTACATTTCGTTCGATCCAAATCAGTTGAAAATTGATCCGACTCAATGCGAACTTCCAATCGAAATGAATTGGAACTCGGTTTAACCTAAATCGATTTTCAATCCGAATAAACCCGAGTTCGGATTGAATTGGATTCATTCGAATTGAAAATCGGTTTAGGTCAATCCGAGTTCGGATTAATTCGGATTGAAAGTTCGGGTTAATTTTTAACCGTTTTAGATCGAACGAAATGTAGAACTTTTTTCGGATTGGTTCGGATTAAATCAGATTGGTCCCGATACAGATTCCGCAATGATTCGGATAACTTCGGATCAGTAAGGAATGAATTCCTATCCGAAACTTTCGCCCAGGGTGGACAACTAGGTAGTATGTTTCCTAGATGCTCTGGGTGAGCATGGCACGTTCTGCAGCTATCATCGGGAATGTCTTGGCTCAAAATGTGGCGACGCACAGTGGGAAAAAATGACTTTTTGGTTCAAAATAAAGTACAGCCCACAAATATTGACTTTTTTTAAAAGTTACATTGCAATAAAAATTTGAATGGAAACAATATTATAATAAAAAAATTTCTCTTAAGATTAGAATTGTTTATATTGTAAACAAATTGATTAAACAAATGCATTATCGGGACATCTGTCGACAGAAAATTTTTGAGAAACTTTAACTGAAAGGACTGAGATTGAAAAAAAATAACTTTTTCTACGACAAATACCCAAATAATGCATATGTTTATTAAATTTGTTTAAAACATCATAGAATTCATCAACTAAGTATGAGTAAATTATCATTAAGTTCACAATTAAAAAGACTGCCATCGAAAAGAAAACAAATTTTCGATCGACAGATGCATAATGCAATTGTTTATTAAATTTGTTTTAAAAAATCATAAAATTGATAACAAATTATGAATTTTGCTGAAACTATCATGAAGTTATTTAATGCATTTGTTAAATTAAATTTGTTTTAAAAAATCATAAAATTTATCAACTAATTGTGAATGTTGCTTAAATTGTCATGAAGTTCCCAAATGAAAGGCCTGACATTGAAAAAAAACGAATTTTTATGCCGACAAATGCCCGTAAAATGCATTTGTTTATCAAATTTGTTTGAAAAAATTATAAGATTAATCAAAAAATTATTAATTTTGTTAAATTATCATAAAGTTCCTCATTAAAAAAATGTACATCGGATAAAACGAATTGTTTTGTCAAAAAAACCTGATTAATGCATTTCTTTATTGAATTTGTTTATAATATTAACAATAATAATCTCAAGAAGAAATTTCTTCATCATTATATTGTTTTTATCTAAATTTCTGGCAATTTAACTTAAAAAAACGTAAAATTATGGAAAATCGTAGAAAACATTATTTCAACAATTTCTTTATAAAAAAAATGTTGTTTATTACATAATATTGGAACATATTCAACTAATGTTACTCTATGAAACTTAGGCGATTTCAACCATTTTCCTGTTATTGACGAGCACCGGGAACGTCAAATAGAAAAAATGGCCATTTTTTTCGTCATATTTGTTTATTTATAAAAAAATTGAAAGCATAATTTAAAAATCAGGCTCAACAGCTCTTTTAGAAAGCTTATCAGCTTTACTTTCAAATTTTTTTTCCAAATAGCTCGATATTTGTGGGTGAACGTTATTTGGAACCAAAAGTCATTTTTCCCCCCACTGTGCAACGGTATGCTAAAGTGGAAATGACACCGTATTGACACGCCAAATGAAACCCTCATTGCCCGACTTCAATTCGGGTGATTCAGGGAAAGCAAACGTTAGCTTATACGTATACGACATCGACTGATCCTTCATATTTCTGCGGAAGATGCCGTGCATTCTATGGTCGAGGAGCTGTTCGTAGAAGTTTTTCTCCTGTGCTTCCTTAATCCGGACCTTCAGGAGTGTGTACTCGAGACGGATAAGATTTGATGCATTGTGCTCACCCCTGATATTGAAGTCAAGGCTGAGGGTTTCAGCAGCGTCCTCCGCTGTTTTGTACAGAAACGCTCCTTCGCCCACTTCTTCGTGCTTCCTGGCCATTTTAAGAATAACCCGGCAAGAAGGTTCGGATTGAATACAATAGAAACGTTTCTATTGGTTTTCTATCTATATTTAAAAATATCATTTCAATACTTACGAACGTCGAAAAGTGATATGAGAGCGATTGGAATGAGCGCAGCGCCAACCAAGCGATTCGAATGCGATTAAAGTGTACCCAGTGGGCACAAAATTTGACGTCTTTACGACATCGTTACGAGAACTTTCCGATGACTTAATGCTGGAAGTAAAAATATTCGAAAAGATAGAAACGTATGGATAGAAAAAGATAGAGATACTCAATCCCTCCTAAATACACAATTTTCATCCCACAATTGCTATCTTTTTCTTTCCGTGCCCTATCCGTCGTGTCTACTAAGACCAGGGCTCTCCAGAAGGCATTCAGTGACTGCAATTACTGCCAGTGGCAGTCACGAGGCTAGGTCAAACAGGCCCACATAAATCTTGTCGGTCGACTGGTCCCTAATCCTTCACGGTAAATTACAGTTTGAAGTGAAAAATTGAAATGTATTGTGAATTCAAGTAAAAAAAAATTAGACCCTTCGGTGTGAACAATGAGCCGCAACGAGCTGTGTTCGTAACCCTTTCCAGGATTCCTGGAAACCGAAGAAAAAAATGACAAAAAAAATTGGTAGCAGTCATGCACTCGTCGTGGCAGTCAGCACCTGCTGAAACTGGTGAGCCCTGACTTACTATTTGTTCACGATAAGAAGGCCCCTCCAAACGAGCTGCACATTTGGGTAGATTACTCGTAAGAAAAAAATCGCACAAAAACACAGCTTATACTATGATAAAGCTTACTTTATTGCGCTTAAAACAAATCCCCATTTGTTTATGTACAAAATCTTTTTTGGAAAATATCCTTCGCGAAAATATGAAAACCGTGGTTTTTTTGCGTCACACTGTCCTTGCTTGACTTTCGATGACAACGTCTTTGAACTGAACAGTGCGAAAAATTTGAAAAAAAATCATATAGGGGAAGGAGGGGCAGCGCCGACCGGCGAGGCAGAAAACAGTTTTGACAACGAAAGAATGAAAGATTCGCTCGCAGAAATATAAAGTTTTCAATATTAATGGCAATACACACAGTATGGAAATTTGTTATTTTGACAGATAAAACAGTATCACATTATTTCATTATGATCATTGAACGTAATTCAAG
>JAABKJ010014651.1:0-10072 GCA_011634705.1 Andricus grossulariae
GGAAACGCGATTCGCAACGAAAGTTTTCCAGTGGCACGGATGCTTTCGTAGCCAAGAAAGGACGATTTGACTATCGGACCAGGCATAAACAGGTACAGCCTTGAAGTAAGATAAGTGCCTTAGGTGATAGATTAATTTCACAAGAAGAGCAGCAGCACTTAATTCGAGATTTGGGATGCTCATGATTTTTACAGGGCTAACTTTAGTTTTCGCTATTAAGAGTGAGACCTTAGAAGGACCTTCGTCGCTTGGAAGTCTGAGGTATACAGAAGCAGCATACGCACGAGAAGAGGCATCGACGAACCCGTGAATTTGACCTTCAGAATCTGCAGATCCTCCTAACCAGCGACTGATAGAAAGAGTTGAAATCGATGCAATTGAGTTGCGATGATTATTCCATCGTTCAATTATTTCTTCGGGTAAAGGCGAATCCCAGTCACATTTCAAGATCCAGAGATCTTGCATCAAGATTTTCGCAGTGACTGTGATGGGAGCAAGCCAGACGAGAGGATCGAATAATTGAGAAATACTTGACAGGATAGATCGTTTGGTATGGTTTTCGAGGGCAGGTTTCAGGTCGGTAACGCTAACTCCGAACGCGTCTGTCGCTGGATTCCAACGCAAGCTCAGAATCTTAACTGATTCGTTTGAAACAATTTGCTTATCAATTTCATTTAACTGATCACGACGTGGCAAAAGCTCAGATTGGTTTGCTGCCCATTTATCCACCTCGATTCCGGCCAAATGTAGAAGTTCGCATAATTCATTTTTCTTTTTTATCGCAAGCTCAAGATTGTCTGCTTCAGCCAAAATGTCATCCACATTTAAATATTATGCTGGATGCAACTAGCACCAAGAGGGAATCTGTGATATTCATCTGATGCTAATTGAGCAAGGGTGCGAATCGCTAATGTAAGTAAGAGGCATAAGCAGTACCATAATTAACCGTTGTCAGGCGATAATTTACAGGGCGCTCCTTAGAAACACGAGTCCAGAGAATTATCTGCAGATCTTGATCACCAGGATGTATCCGAATTTGGCGAAATATTTTTACTATATCGGCGGTAAAAACGTATCGATACTTTTGCCAGTTTCAAAGTGTTAGGGAGATGTCACTTTCAAGAGAAGGACCTGCCATGAGGAATTCATTTAGGCAGTGCTGTTCAGAAGTCTGTTAAGATTCGTCGAAAACCACGCGAAAGTTTCACTGAGTAGGGTTGGAGAGGACTACAGGATGATGCGAAATGTACCAAGCTTGCGGATTGTCTATTTGAGATTCAGGAATTTTCTTCATGTGTCCGAATTCCTCATAAACTTTCATTATATCTCCATAAGCTTCCGCAAGCTCAGGATCTTTAGAAAAGCAACGGTGGGTATTCAAAAGAGAACCTGAGGCTATTTGCTAAGTTTCTATGGGAGAAAGTGGGGGTTCCGATTTTAAAGGGAGGCGAACTGTATACCCTCCATCAGAGGTTCGTAAATACTTATCTGAAGAACGCTGTTCACAAGCTTCACCCTCTGGTTTCATTTTCTGTAAAGGGGGGGGGGGGCTACTTTTTCCACGGTCCAAAAACGTTAAAGCGCTTCTTACAAGTTATTGGCAGAGGCGCAATGCATGACTGTACGTGGTGCTGAAGAAGTGGGTACTGCCCGCTGTGGCATGTCCGAATATAACGATCCCGAAACGATCAAACCGAACGTGGTATCTTGGGCAATTAATTTAGATAGTGGAAATTGGCGTAACCCTGAACGCAAAACTTGACCATAGATATCGGCCCCCAAAATAATATCAATTAGGTCAGGTTCCAACAAATAAAGACAAATATAAAAATTCATGGGCTTCCTTGAAGGAAGCTGTGATGTAAGACAAGGTAGAAATAAAGCCTGAATCTCTATCTGGAATGAAGTGTCATATAGTGCTTGTAATAACACTTAAGCGATGGCACGTGCAGTACCAGTCTTTGGTGCACCAATGCCAGTGAACCGTGATCGAGCATAGCTTGAGCACGCACTCGAGTTCCTCTAGGACCGAGAAGCATACCCTGAGCCGTAGCAAGATGTACGCAATGTCATGAGGTCGAAAGACTTGCCGTGTTATACGATGCACTAATTGGAAGCACGGAACCCTCATTATTTTAGGAGAGGTCAGACTTCTTACCGCGATTTGCCTTAGAAGTGACTTGCTTTGAAGAAGCGTGGTGAATTGACAAATAATGCTCATCTCTGCACATTATACACCTACGATTGGATTGACAATTTTGAAATCTATGGGCATCTGAGCAATTAAAGCACAAACGTAAGCGATGCGCTTCGTTGCGACGTTCGTATGGAAACTTTTCGAGATAGTTCCAACAGGTACCGATATAATGTCCTCCATTACAGAGCGGGCATTCACGAAAGGCTGATTTACCACGCGTATTAGGGGCGGCACTTGCATGTGAAACACGTTTGGAATTTGCTCCAGATTTTTAATGAGTAGAAATGGTACCTTTTAATATTTTTAGTGTCAGCAGCAATCATAACAAGTGCATGAGAGCGCTTTTCAAGAAATTCTACGAAATCGTGAAAACTGGGAAATCGTTCCAATTTATTGATCTCTGTTCAGGCAGCAGCAGCTCTAGAGACAGCCTGACGATCTTCAACACTAAGGTCAGCCTCCCACAGCTTACGAGATTCAGGATCTAGGCGGCTAGCTAACACATACACCAACCATATTCCCCAATGCGTTACAGGCATTTCAAGATTTGTCAACGCGCGCACAACACGCTGAACTTCATTGCTAAATGCACGCAAATCTTCCGCAGATTCCTTTTTTAAATAATGCGAATCCATCAAGGCAGTTAAGAGATTATTGACAGTCAGCCAAGGGCTGAAAAATCGCACTTTCAAAGCCTGCCTGGTTTATAAATAATTCGCTTTGGTCGTAGCCACATCTTTAACTAAATCAGCCGCAGAACCCATGAGACAAAATTTTAAATACTGCAACTTTGTTACGTTGCTTAATTGCGAGTTATCATGAACGAGAGTGAAGAACAGGTCACCAAAATTCTCCCAATCTTCGTAACGAACTGAACATGTGGGGAGATCTAGCTTAAGTAGTTTTGCGCTTCGAAAATTCAAGTCCGAACTGTCTATATCCATCGGTTCATGTGCAAGAGCAGAAGCACCTATCGATGACGTTTCAAGTCGATCTAGAACTCACAACATTTCGTTTTGAAGGGATTCGTATGCATTTCCGAATTCAGAGAACACGTCATTAACTGTGTAAGGATCAGTAGCGGAATTTTCCTTCACAATAATTTCAGCATGAGTCGCGCGAACATCTTCCCAAATTCCCTTCATGAATGCGAGTCGGCTCTTGACAATATTACGCGTAAGGCTTACCGAAGCACCTTCCTCAAATCGCGCGTATATCCGCCTAATTTCTGTCAACCGGGAATTTTGAAGAGCCGTTCACCCTCTTAAGGATACCAGCGCCATGGTACTTAACCGTGTATCGGCACTTAATCAAATGCGAATAGAAATTGTCCAAATAGAAAGGAAAGAAGATAATGATCCCAACACACGCCATGCTTACAAATTTTTACGAATTGAAGGCAACATTGTAGATGAAGTTTCATTAAATTTCAATGAAAGGCAATACACAATCTTTGAACGAAATACAAGTAATGAACAACCACAACAACGCTAAGGTTAGATTCTTCAAAGACTCCACACTTTCTCTCCTATTCAACTCAAAGGACCAAGATGATCGCAGTTTTAGGTAAACGAAAGTAAATTCTGGAATGATAATTAAAATTAAAAAAAAACATATCAGAGGAGAGAGGTGGGCCAAGTAGAAAACAACGATGATTTACGTGAACACAAAACAAGGTTCAATTACCTGACATAAAAACTCTTCACTTAGTGAGTGGAGGGAAGAGCCCGTCACAATACTAATTAATATTAGGAAGCTCTCACCATCAGGCACTCACATAATCCAAAACATGATCAATCCGCAAGGTATAAAATCCAAGGTGAAGATGATCCGGTCAGAAAGGGACACGAATGAAGAGATCAGCTTTTACAATAAGCACCACAGGGAAAAATGGAACAGCCTCTTTCACACTCGCGAAAATCAGGAACTCGAACAAACTCACACCGAACGAGAAAAACACGACCGCTCACGCTGAGCCCTCAAGCTCGACTCAGAAGAGTTAAAAAATTAGCAACAAAGCCTGACCCTGCATTACCACTCTAGACGAGGTCGTATGTTTACAGAACCCAAATTTTGTGAACATATCAGCTCGAACAATAAGCCTGTCGCTAGTACAATAAAATCCATACCGCTCGAAGAGAAGGAAAAACAATCTTTGAACTATTTAAAGTATAAATTGAAGCTAACACAAATTTATAATACAGGCATTATTTCGTTTGAACACTTCCATTGACCAATCCCCTTTTCCTGCTCTTTTTGCTTTTGCTTCCTTTTCATCCATATTGTTATTACTAGTTTCTTCCTCTAAAGTCACTATTATGGGAACGTGATCCGAATCTATATAATACCCTACCTCTAGTTTCTTGATCTTCTCTCTTACCTCATCATCACATCACTATCACATAATTAATTATCGTTCCCCTTTCTCCTCCTGAGCGTGTATATTCTCCTCCCTCATCTCCCTCTACATATCCGTTTAATATAAACCATCCCAACAATCCAAGCTCTATAACAATTTCTCTTCCTCTCCATTCAGTATCTTGTTTTTGGATTTTCTTCCTCGCTCTGCTCCTTATTCGCTTCCTCCTCTATCTCTTGTTATCACATCGAAATCCCCCTCCCTTATGATTAGCTTAATCTCTTCTTTATTTTCTTCCATCATTGGTTTCATCTCCTCTGATCTCTCCTGCATATCATCGTTCACATAAACCTTCACTATTTTCCACTTCTCTCCTCCCATCCTCACCTTTGCTACTATTAATACTTCTTTTTTTCTTTCCACTCTTTCTTATCCTTCCCTGTTTTTTATTCGTTCCTTACTCCCATCACCATTTCTTCCATTTCTCTGCCTTTCTTATTTTTTCTCTTTGCATTTTGAACTTGCCATCTGTAACCTCTTGGTAACCTTCCCCTTACTCTTTCCTATCCCTTTCCATCTAGCCACGTCTTCATCATTACTACTGCATCCCAATGTGTCAAATTATCATAAACTCCCTTTCGCTATTGGCCTTAACTTATAATGCATATTCCTTTATACTCATGTCAAATCATCCTCTATTGTCTCAAAAATTTCAGTAACTTTCAAGAATTGAACAAAATGAGTGAATTCATATTAAAATAAAAATAAAGTTTTTAAAATCCTCCATATGAACATGAATCATGTCTTTTTCACACAAAAAAATTATGAACTCATGCATTAGTTATTAAAAAGTATCGAATATGACAAGGGGGGGGGGTGGACTTTTCTAAATTAAAATGGGTAAAAAGACGCTTATTTGGAAATTTTGACTTACAAAAGTTATCATGCTGAAATAGTGAACTTCATTATAATAGTCTTCTTTGCCCATTATTTATGACGTTCATTGCTCTTTATTTCGCCATTGTTAATAAAACCTTGAACTTAAGTCATTTAAAGATATAAAAATCCATAGATCGGGGAGCCAGTTTGCCATTTCAAAAATGAAGAATAGATTTTTCAAAACTGTTTTAGTTTTTCAGATTTGACTTTTCAATATCTTTTTGTTTCGACTATAAAGCCTTTTTCCGTAATTTTACAACAATTCTAATCTTAACCTTTCATAATTTGAATGTTTCTACTCCTCGGGGTATTTCCTTCTCAGATTTTTAGTTTACTTTTTCCATTTTGCTTATCTCAGAATTGAATTGAAAATCAATTTCAAAAAGAGAAGGAAAATTACATATCTAGTTTTCTCTTTTCAGCTCTAATTTTTGAGCTTGATCCTGTTTCTAAAATATCGTCTGTGGATTCAGTAACTTTCAAACAAGAGAAGAAAAGAGGCTGTTCAGTATCATAAATTATATTTTCGGTTCGTGCCCCATTTTTTATAATACTACTAGGAGTACCAATGGGCGGCAGCATTAGGAAGTTGCTCATGATATGAGAGACAAAAGCCTTGGTCAGTTTCAAAAATGTGCTTTATCTTTCGATTGCATGATTGAATATGATCAAAACATAAAAACTTCAATTTGCCAGTGTTGAGTTGAAAGAGGCGAAAAGGTTGTATAAGATTTACGTATATTTAGTTAGCGTGTGTAGGGGAAAAGATAATTATTATATCTTTTCCTGTCTAACAGTTTACACAGGTTTTTCTCTTCGACACTTCGCTCATATTTGGATATATTGCTCAGTGTTATTATTCTAGCAAAGAACCTTTTACTTTTTATACTTTTCTTTTCACTTCTCACTTTTCACTGATGGCGTTGTTCAGGTTCCTTATTGGAACAGCTGGATGTTTCTCGTTTTTAGCTGCAGAATACACAGAATCCACCTGTGTCTCAGCGGATATTTTTTCGTTTTTCATAGTAATTTCCAGGGAGGTACTCGTAGGATTCGATGTAAGATCGTTAGAACAACTCCATCTTAAATGAGGTGTGCTCTGAAGCCTCATATATTGGTAAATTTTCTGGACGGAGTGGATATCCTTTAGTAGCACGCTTGCACTGATGTTCCATTAGATGTCCGCAGAATGATGGTAGTCGATCTACCTGTACTTGCGTTTTCTCCAGAATATGACTCAAATTTGGTAACATCTAAGAACACGATGTTCTGAGTCTACTTTTCATCAGTCCTAGGTGTTCTTCCGCACAAGCTGCAAATAGGAGGTTTTTGTGAGTTTGCCTTTTGATATCCTGGCATATTATTGCAGAGTTAATGTATTTTGAGCAAACTAATTCTGACTTTTTATTTCCCTTTTTGTATGGTTATTGTATACTTCTGTGTAACTTATAGGGCATGTTTTCAACTACAACGTTTCTGCCACACTTGAGTGGATAGTTTCTGTTACCTTTAACGGTGTACACGTAGGAACTCATCTGCGGGCTTCATAAAACGTTTTCCGTTTTCGTATTGTGGGGTCATATCTAACATTTAGATCGAAGTTTGGCTCGGATCAAATTTTTTGCGGCAATTATCTAAATACCTGTTATTTTTATAATCAAATATGAAAGGTATAAGCCATAGTTCTTAAGTTTTTCGTTTTATGGGGAAGAGTTGAGCGAAAGGGAGTAGTCTATCCCAATAATCATAATTTTTCACGTAGTACCTAATACAGTCGCTCAATATACTGTGAGTTTTCTCCAACGATTCGTCAATATCCAGATTTTATCCAAGATTTGACTTGAAACAACCTTTCCAGCTTTTTCATTAGGTTGTTAATAGAGCTACCATGTTGGTCCGTAAAAAACAGAAACAGAAAAACATAGTGAGAGGGAAATTGGAATTTTCGAGGGCAAAGTAAGATGGTGGAATCTCCTCTCTGGAAAATATACGTGAGAAGTACGATCACTTTATTTTGTGGTAGGTTTCCAAGAAGATCGCCCAAGTAAATCATACAAAAAGTTTTTTTTTATGGCGTTTTGAGCTATAACAAAGATTTTTAGGACCTTCCATCTCATCGGTCCTCGTTGCTACACTTGAGTGTCTTTGTTTCACGAAAATCGAGCAGGTTTTATAACGACCGTTGGTGTAAGCCGCACTTGTGGCGCCCTTTATATCGTCCGTACGAGGGGTGAGCTTCTGCGTTGGCAAAATCTTGGTAACCTCTTCACAAGAAGAGGATCTTCGGTATTCAATGCAGAAAATCTAAACATCGATAGCTGCATAATTTATGTAAATAGAAGAGACAATGAGTTTTGAGGGTGCATCTACTGTTTCTAAGCTGATTTTCCATACGTCAAATCACCTTGACTGTATTTCTGGTTTCCTTTTACCTAAATCTTCTTTCATTTGCTTTTCTTTGTTATCTCTGTTTCTTGGTAAAGGAGTTTGATTTGCTTCTGTTCTGATTTCAGCTGCAGAAAAGGGGGGGGGGGGCAGCGATCACCTAGAAGGTTATGTAATGAAAGTAGAGGATTCAGTTACCTCTGGGACGTCCTGAAAATATGCCTGAGAATTGAAAGGGGGAGACTTTTCTTATGAGCAGGTTCAGATTGATTTTTCCTACGATTAAAGACACTTTCTTCCGAAATTTGATCTTTGTATTTTTCTAGGAAGTTGCGGAATCGTGTGAAGAACACATCATCATTATATTCTCTGCAAAGATCGGGGACCTCTCAGGCTGTAACTTCCATGTCTTCGTAGTCGCATGATAAGGACTTTTTGGCTTCGAGGCATCTGTTCGACGAGGTGGAAGTCTTTTGAAAGGGTTTCTTTCGGTGTTGGGATTAGTGGAATGAGTAGAATCACTAGTGATCTCACCATCTGAAAGTCTTGATGGTACATCAACGATTATCTCGATCTTCAAACTCTTTGTTTCCTTTGCTAACAATCTTGTTAAGTAACGTGGTTTTTCCGATCTCGGGGCGAGCTAAATGATGGACAATCTCATTTCCACGGATACCCTGATATCTTGGAACATGCTTCCAGATTACTTTCAACGATCCGATGGCTGACCTAATTTGTTCGAACTCGACTCGATTTCTAACGAGTTTATGTTTTCTTGTTTTCCAATGTTGCGTTTCCTATTGTGACATCCACTGGGTTGCACTGCCGATCAGATATTTATAATTGGTGTTAATTCGCAGTTTATTTATTACAGATGCTTGTACCTTTGTAAAAGCAATTGTAGCTGCGTAAATTTCCACAACGATCTCTTTCTGTCACTTTAGTATGGGATGTGATACATTTAATGCGTTATTTGCCGCTGGTGTGGAAAAACTAGAGTTTTCGGGTACCATATTTCGGATTGCATTCTTATGGGATTTATTCTCTTATATGGGGAGAATTGTTTGCTTGTGGTCTGGTAACACACTGTGGCTTCTCCTGCACCAAGTCTGGATACACTTTGAGCTATATCGCTTTTAATAGGGAAACGTATGAGTCATCTGAATCAGTTACGTGAACAGCACCTTGTAATTTTTTTCTTGCTTCGAACTTTGCAGCGTGCAAATATGCAGCAGTCTTCTGTGCCGGTCTGAAAAGTTACAGTAAATCTTTTTGGTACAGTTTCTAGGCTCAAACAACAATAAACAATTGGAAATAATAAAAATGTATTGTTATTATTTTTTTTAACAAAAAAAATGTTGTACCTTATGAAGTGTTTCAAAAGCGTGAATTCTATAATTTTTGGTAAACGATTTTAATGTTGCACTAACGTACGCTACGGCCAGAGTAAGGCAAAAAAGTTTCTCTGGAAGTTTCCAGAAGTACCATTTCTTTCAAAGATTTTTAGAACGATTACAAAATGTCTATGTCTGGGCTAAAACTATATAAAAACATTTTCAGTGAATTAGATTGATTTTGATATACCATTTAGGAGAAATTAATGTCTTTCTAAATAATATTTACTACGATAATTTGCAAAATCACAAAAATGATTAATTATTTAAACATTTTTTCGGAAAAAAATCAATTCCAGACGAGATTAAAGATGAGGCTACATTCAAGATGACACCTGATGAAGAGAAAATAAGGGTTGAAAAGGAGATGAGGGTGAAGGGGATGGAACGTTGAGATGAGAATGACCTTTTAGCTTACGAAACCCTTTTTTGTGGACACATGTCACCTACTTTGAATAATTTTTGTTACGGAATGAGGTAAAAATTTCTTTTCAATGAATTAGTTGCTATGATAATTTCCAAATTTACCAGAATCATTAATTATTAAAACAAATTTCAAAAAAAGAAATTCAAAGTTTGGATATTGTTCAAGGAATAACCTCCATTTTTTAGAAAATCATATTGTTTGAAGTTGTAATGTTTCGTCGTTATGAGGTTTTCTGCGATCAAAAATAATACAATTTATCTACACTGACAATTTCTAAAACCTAATTATATTTCTTCAGTATTTAAATGAATGATTGAAGTCACGTGATTTCTCAATTTGGGTGTGTTGATGAGCGCCTTATCGCTTAAGAA
>JAABKJ010014652.1:0-10072 GCA_011634705.1 Andricus grossulariae
ATTCAAATAGGTAAATCTAATTCAAAATGTACATTTTTTGAAGATTTTTTAAAATTATTAAATTTTGGCAACCATTAAATTTGAAGTTTATCAGTTTTGAAAATCTCACGTTTTTGAATTTCGTTTTGTAAAAGAAATTGGAAGCCCTTTTGCGGATAATATCATCTTCAAAGATTTATGACTCTTTTCATACCAATTGAAAAATTTCTTAAAAATTGAAAAAAATCAAAAACCCTTCATATCATGAACATTTTATTGAAATTTCTTGACTCTTATGAGATTCCTTTCGAAACATCTTCAGATATCATAAAACACTTCTAATCTTACAACTTCGATCAAATCGAATAAAATCCTTTGAAACACCAGTGAAAGTTCATGAAATCTGATATTTCCCGAAATTCTAAAAAATTTGTTGAAATACCTCGAGAAATTTTAAAATCCTTCAAAATCATTGAAATCCTTGAAAATCTTAAATCCTTACATCTTATTGGTCCTATAAAATCCTTTCAGTTCTTTCGAAATTGTAGAAAAATCATTAAAACCGCATAGAATGTTTTTAATTCTTTGAAATCCATAAAATTCTTGAAAATTCCTTAAAATTTTTCAAATCTCTTAAAAATATCTTAGAATCCTCGGAAATATCCTAAAATATTTAAAATTATTTTGAAAAAACTTAAAAATTTGCTTCAAAAGAATTTAATTTTTTTAAAAATATTTTAGGGTACTTTCAAGGATTCTATCAAATTTTTGAGAGATTTGAAAAATTTGAAATCCTAAAAAATGTATTGAAATTCCCCGAGATCTTTTAAAATCCTCCAAAGTCATTGAAATCCTTAGAAATCTGATTAAATCCGTTAAAATCCTTCAAAAATTCTTCGGAATCTTTCAAAGTATCCTAAAATCTTATAGGTTCTATAAAATCCTTTCCGATCTTCAGAAAATTAAGAAAATTCTTTAAAACCGTACAGAATTTTTTTTAATTCTTTGAAATCTTTTGATATTTTTTTAAATTTTGTTAAGAGCTTTAAAATTCCTAGTATTTTTTTAAAATATCATGAAATCTTATACGTCCTATAAAATGCTTCAAGATCTTCCGCAATTCTACGACATTTTTTTAATCCCTTAAAAATTCTTTAAAACCGCATATTAACCGAAATATTTGAAATTGTCTTCAAATCTTTGAAATCTTACGCAATCCCTCAATTTTTGTGAAATTTTTTGAAAATTATAGAAATATTATGTGTCCGTCAAATTGAATTTCAAATTAAGACCATTTGATTTTCGTTTAAGTATTTCGAACGATTTTCAACTAAAAACGTTCCAATTTAAAGTTTTTTAGATTAGATAATATTTTGCAAAAAGGAAAATATTTTAAATTGAAAGAAAAGAAATAAACCTTATATTATTTCTTAATAAAAGCATTTAAAATTGGATAATTTGAAATTGTGAGTGTTCAAAATTTATAAATTTTGAAACAAAATCTCTTGAAATTGAAAAATTTGAGACCCCGATTTTGGAAATTGGGCAATTTTATTAGAAAGGAGCTGAACTGTATGTATAATCTTTAATACAAAACGGTCAAGATTGAACAATTGTATTCTGAGTTGAAAAATCTAGGAATGGAATGATTTCAGAATAAAATTTTGAAAATAAGACGATTTCGAAAGTCGATAAACTAAATATCTCGTATTCGAATCAAGGGAATTAAAATTGCATCACTTCCAATTAAAAGTGGTAAGAATTAAATAATCAAAAATTGAAAACTTTTGAATTGTAATTATGTCAAATTCAAAGTAATCAAAAGTTAAAATTTGGATTTGATAACTAAATTGAACCTTTCAAAGTGAAAGCTTTCGAAATTCTAAGATTTGAACTACATAAGAAAATTCTAATTTAAAATTAAAACTGATGAGACACAAAATTTTTGAAAATCAAAAAGTAAATTAAATTATTCTAAAAAAATATTCAAAATCAATAGTAAGTTTAAATTGTAAACAATGAAAATTGACAAATTTTTACACCGGAGCGTTGAAATTTAAATCAATCCGAATTTCATTTGACTAAACAACTATGAGACACAAAAATTGTGATGATGAAACTTTTTTCACTTAAATTATTTGAAATTTCAATTATTCAAAACAAACTTAAATCGTTTGATAATAATAATTGTACAACTATTAGTTTCAATTTTCCAAATTCAACCAGCTTAATTTCAGTTCCAAAATTGAAACTTCCGAAGAAGTAAAATTTAAAATTTAGTGTATTAATTTCAAAAAGTTTACTTTTTATCTATTTTGATTTTAAACAGCACAATTTTTAATTTTTTAATTCCGTATCGTTTAATTTTTAACCTTTCCTCAAAATTATTGTTTAGTTTTTAAATTTTTCAATACAATATTTTTCACAATAAAATTATTTAATTTTTTTAATCTTCAACGGAAAATCGAAAAATTTAATAAGTATCATGTAATATAGTCTCAAGAGACAATCAAAGCGATTGCATAAACATTTATACTAAAAAAAGAAATTTCTTTCAAAAAAGATCCTTGTCATTTTCACTGTTCAAAATTGCAAAATTTCAAATATTTCAGAAAACATTGTGACCTTTGAATTAAAATTTTTCCTAAGCTCTTTAAGAATGACATACTTTCGAATTAAAATTTTAAAGAAATAATGAATTTAAACTTGAAGTGTCATAAATGAAAGAATTCCTAACATCATGTAAAAATTGAATAACAATTTCCAAATTATGAGCTTGAAACTAATCGTTAAAAATAATTAATTTTTAAATTGTGTATCACGATTTCGAAAATGCAATCATTTTGATCAAAAGTGCAAATCATCCACCACTCAAACCCAAAAATAATAATTTTAACACTGAGTTAGAAAACCCCTTTTTATGTGATCACCACATGTATGGTTGAAAGAAACCTGCAATTTTTGGAATAAATTTATTTACAAGCTACAAAATGTGAATTATGAAATGCGAAAAATATCCCGGTATAATATTTCAGTCCCGTCTTTCTCCCGGTTTTCCCGGGTGGGTGGCACCCTGAAAATAAACAGTAAGATATATGGTCACCAAAATATAATATTTCATTCTGATTTTTCTTAAGTACCAGTTTACGGCATTATTCTCGTAGCTCATTTTTCCAATATTCACTTTCACGCAAGATATTTTCTCACGGTTCAACGTGGATACAGATTTACGATCAGGACACACCAGAAAATGCTTTTATCCAGACTACGTCATTACAAATTCCCCATAGGATCAATTTGTATCGCATTTTTAATCAAAAATGATGGAGTTGGTTTGGTAATTATCAAGGATTTAAAAATTTGATTTCAGATAATACCAATGTTTAACTCGGAATATTGACCAATTTAAATAATCGGATGGAGGCACATAGCCAGGGGATACTTTCCCCCTTCTCTTCAACACCATATCGAAATAACATTCCATCGCCAAGTGTATTATCGATGCGGAAAAGCTGAATTTTTAATATCGTCGAACTGAAATATCTTCTGTCAGACATTTATCGTTTGCAGTTTCATTTTGCTGAATTATTGAGAATTGAGTTAATCAATACTGCCGTTTTGATGAAGAGACTGTACAACTGCATTGCGAGCGAATGAAACGCTTTTGAGTTTTTGAAAATAAAAGTACCGTTTTTTGATAAATCGCACATGCGATTAAAATTGAAAATTGAAGCAAAAATTCTCGATGGGAATCTTTACTTAAAAACACATCTGTGCAGATGTTCCGCTGATTCAGGAAACAGCTTCCAAGAACTACGACTTTCCTGATGAAGAAACTTAACATTTACAACTTTCCCATAAATACAACAATAATAAATAATACGATTATGCTGAAATTAATAATCTTATCTAAAAAACAGTGGAACGAAAATATTGAAAATCTCGCACTCATTGTTGTTGAACACTTGATTAGATGTATACTGCGTGAATATGAATTTTATTTTCTCTTTTCAGTTTATTCTTTTGTTTTGTTCCTAATTTCATAAATCGGAATTTATAATTCAGAAATATTAGTTCTAAAAATGTATGTCTACAATACCAAATTGAAAAATGGTAAATTATTATTTAATAATAAAGGCAACAATAGTTTCTTCTTAAAGTTTTGACTAAATATTTTTTAAAAGACATAAGTATTCTATTTATAACCCATTCATGATATTAACTGATAATTATTAATACCTTTATAATATCTTGAGGCATTAATATGATTCTTCTAAAAATGTGATTTTTTGAAAAAATTAGTTTTCATCATGTCTGACTCATCTTACTCTATTTAAGGACATGGCTGACCAAAGAAGGTCACTACCACTTGAGAAGGCGCGGATCGCGAGTATTGTTTTATTATATTGTTTTTATTGTTTCATCATATTATTTTGTATTTATCTATTAACAAAGATTGACAATTTCCTGCACCATTAATTTCGTAAATCAACATTTTTAAATAAATAATTATATTTGACGATGAAAATTATTTCTAAATGCTTCTAAACATTATTGATAAAAGAGAAAATTTTAATTATTTTTCGATATTGGAAAATGAATCTGTTTCTGAAATTTTGCTACAAGACTATAGTTTGTAGGCATTTTTAATCTGTAGGTAAAGATACAAAAAACTGTCGATACGGGTAACCCAAAACATACCGGTACCGAAAAATTTTAAACAAAATGTAGATTTTTAAAGATTTTGAAATAAAATTGTGAATCTTTTCAAGGAGTTGTATGGTTTCCAGATAATCAAATTATTCCTTCAAATTCCACAGAAAATTTGAAGTAATTGAACAAATTGATTTAGGATAAATATTTTAAAATATATGAAAATATTTCAAATGATTTTCTATAATTTCCGAAAAGAATACAGAAAATTTTAAAGCAAAAAGGAGCAACTTTGCAAGATTACAAAATGTCGACTTTTGAAGATTTCTACCATAAATTAAAAATCTTTTCAAGAATTTTAAAGGGTTTTAAGAAATTAAAAAAAAATTCCTCAAGATTTCTCGGAAAGTTTTAAATTATTGTTTAGTTCACGACACTTATTTGGAAATATTATTTGAAAAGATTTCAAAACATTACAAAATATTTGAAAAATATAAAACAAAAGTGGAAGATTTAAACGAAATTTTCTTTTTATTTTAATCTTGGAAAAAATATGAATAATTTTAACAGCCATTAGAAGTTATCGAAATAATTCGAAAAATGATTAAAAAATTAAAACAAAATGTAGAAAATGATAAGAAAACATTTTTTTTCCAGATTCCTGCGAAGTTTTCATTCGATCGGAAGATTTCTTTTTATTTTCAAGAGATCATATATACATATAGATACATATAGCTAACAAAGATATTTCATATTTTTCTGAGCAATATCGGTTCTGTTGTATAGCTGTGCAAATATGTCAACTAGAAATATTTATTTGAATCTGTGAGATATTTTTTTTCTTTGCTCGTAGTTTGTTTTTACTTCAACTTTTTGGTTGAAAATACATCTTAATAAGTGGGAAATTAGACTGTATGGTTAAAGATTCAACTATTTCGTTAAAAAATTAATTATTTTGATGAAGATTAAACTATTTGATGAAGTTATTGTTTTGGTCGGAAATTCATCTTCTTTGTTGAAAATTGTCCTTTTGGATTGAAAATTCATGTTTAATGGTAGATAAATAATCTTTTTTATTTGGAAATAACCTTTTTTGTTAAAAATGCTACTATATTCCAAAAAAATATTTTTGTTGGCTTAAAAATTCTACTATTTGATTAAAAAATCAAGAATGTTGTTAAAATTCGTCTCTTCTGCTTGAAAATTCAACTATTTGCTTGAAAATTCGTCTTTTTGGGTAAAAAATTGATCTCTTTTGGTAGAAAATCTTTTTTCGTTGAAAATTCAACTATTGTGTTGAAAACGCAACATATTTCGACATGAAACTTTAAGATTTTGAAACATTTCTTATTGAATTCAATATGGCATCAACATTAATGTTATTCAAAAGAATTTATTCCCCAATTATTCCCCTATTCTTGTGAAAATTCACACTATTTCTCCTCTTTTAAGAGCATTTTGGGCTATGAAGTCTGAGATTTTAATATTTTAAATTATTCTTGATTGAAATTTGAAATGACAATTTTTGAAAACAAAACGGCCGCTCCGAAGTGACGCCTTAAAACTAAAAAACAATGATTTGATTGAAAAAAATTAGTTTACAGGGTTTTTTCGCTAGCTGATTTCAAATTTGATATCTAAATTTTTTTAAACAAAATAATGGCTCGAATATTTTGCCAAAAGAACTCGAATATAGTTAAATAATTTGCATTCAGACCTTATATTTACTAATATGTACTTAATAGGCGAATCAAGCCACAGTTTTAATAAATAATAAAAAATATTATTACTACAGATTATATTCAGTTTATCAAAAAAGGAAACAAAAAATAAACCTATAAATGTTCAGTCAAATAGAAAGTGCCACCTTTTTTTTAAATTAGGTCAGACAACTTGACCCCCCCCCCCCTTACGAAAGTAACGAAGTCGATGGCTTTACACGCAGATTTCACGTTTATTCTGCGTTTCTAATTAGTTGTTCTATAGTGACTAGAATTTTCGACCACAAACCAAATAATTAAATTTTAATGAAATATTTGAATTTTGAACCAACAGGTCTCGCACAAAAAAGATGAATTCTCAACGAATCATTTAATATTTCGTATTTCATGCATTAACCTATGCATTTTAAATCCCAAAGGACGAATTTGCAACAAAACAGTTAAATTTGTAGCTGAAAAATATGACTCAGCAATACAGTTAAATTCTAAACCTAAGAATATTAATTTTCATTGAGAATGTACTTTTTAATCTAGAAAGATGAATTTTTAACTAAAATATATAAGTTTTAAGCCAAAGCATGAATTTTCAACAACATAGTTGAATCCAAATGAATAAATTCGAACAAATAGTTCAATTTTTATTTAAATACTTGAATTTTCTACCAAAATAGTTAAATTTTCTACCAAATAGCTGAATTTCAAAAAGGGGGAGTGATTACATTTTCAACAAGAAAGCGTCTTTTATACCAGTTAAATTCAATAAAATAAAGGCGAATTATTAACAAGATAGTTGAATACACAGCCAATAAGATCAACTTTAAAAAAGAAGATCATTTTCCTTCACAAAAAGACGAATTTTTCCACAAAATACATGCATTTTTTACAAAACAGTTGTATTTTCCACCCATCAGCAAATAGTTGCATTTTCTACCAAAATAGTTGAGTTTACAACCAAACAGTTGAATTTGAAATTAAACAGTTTTAAAAATGGCATAGTGTCATTTTCAGTTAAAAAAATTAATTTTCAACAAAAAAAAAGAGAATCTTTACTAGTTAATTTGTACCAAAAAAGACCAATTTTTAACCAAATAGTTGAATCCACAGCCAATAAGATGAATTTTTGAAAAAGAGGAATAATTTTCCAAACAAAAAGACGATTTTTCAACAAAATACATGAATTTCACACAAAAAAGTTAAATTTCCACCAGGTAGTCAATTTTAAAATATATAGTTGAATTTATAACAAAACGGTTGAATTTTCTACCAAAATAGTTGAATTTTCAACTAAAAATGATAAGTTTTAAACCAAACATGGAATAGTTACATTTTCAGTTTTGAAAATTAATTTTAAACAAAAACTAATTTTCAACTGGTTGAATCCAACTAAAAAACTCGAATTTTTAACAAAATAGTTAAATTCAAATTAGTAATTTAATTTTTAACAAAATGGATCAATTTTCTACAAAAATAGATGATTACTCTACCAAATAGTTTAATTTAAAAATAATAGAATAGTTACATTTTCAGAAAAAAAGAGTATTTTCTACCAGCTAAATTTAATTTAAAAAAAAATTGACGAAATAGTTGAATCCACAAACAATAAGATGAATTTTCAAAAAAGAAAAATAATTTTCCACTCGAAAAGACGATTTTTCAGCAAAATACGTGAATTTCACACAAAAAAATTGAATTTTCCACCCGAACTTATGGATTTTTAACAAAAAAGTTAATTTTCTACCAGGTAGTCAATTTAAAAATAAATAGGTTAATTTTCAACGAAACGGTTGAATTTTCTACCAAAATAATTGAATTTCCAACTAAAAAAATAAGTTTTCAACCAAAAATGAGAGTTACATTTTCAGTCGGAAAAATTCATTTTAAACAAAAAGGAACTTTCTGCCAGTTAAACTGAACCAAAAAAGACGAGTTTTCAACAAGAAAGTTTATTTTCTACCAAATTGTTGAAATTTCAAGTCAGAATGACGAGTTTTCTATAAACCAGTTAAATTTTCAAACCGAAAAGTTGAATTCTCAATGAACTCTGTACTACTTGATATTTCAACGAAAACCCATTTTAATTTGAAATTGAAAACAATTTAAATCAAGCAAAGAAAAGAATTTTGCAACAAAATAGTTGAATCCTCAACAAAGTACATGAATTTTCAAACAAATAGTTAAATTTTGAAATGAAAAAGAATAATTTTCAATGAAAAATATAGAATTTTCAACCAATAATGGAATAGTTATATTATCAGTTAAAAAAACTGGTTTAATTTTACCATGTACAAATGAATTTTAAACAAAAAGTGTAATTGGTAATATTTTACCCAAAAAAGATTTTTATTTAAATCAAAAACATTTGAATGAATTTTCAACTAAAAAAGATAATTTTTCAACCAGATAGTTGCATTTTTAACTGCAAAAGACAATTTTTCAACTATAAATGTAATAGTTAAATTTTCAGTTGAAAAAAATTAATTTTCAACCAAAAAAAAAAACGAATTTGCAACCAAATTGGGTAAATTTTCGACCAAAAATATAAGTTTTTAAAAAAATAGTTACATTTTCAACAAAATAATTAAATTTTCAATGAAATAGTAGAATTTTCAACTAAAACAAAAATTTAAAGAAAAAATCAAGAAAAAGGTGAAATTTCCTGAAATCATGAGAAAAACAAATATTATTTAAAAAGAGGAAAAAAGTTGTTTTTTGGTCTCAAAATGATGAATTCTCCCTAGGTCGAGGTATGTCCTAATTCAATAGTGAAAAACTAATTGCTTGATAAAAATATAATTATTCAGAACTTTATACAAGAATTTTCAAAAGGTATAAACATGGAAAACGTTAAAAATAGACAAGTTTGATCAAATTATGCGAAGGTGTAACATCTTGAACTCTATTGAAACAATAAGAAGGTCATATTGAGAAATTGTTAACGTGACCTAGTCTGTTAACAGTAGTCTAGTCTTAAAAACATAATGGGTCAATATGGGATCAATATGGATCAATATATTAATTAATCATGCTTATTCAGGATCATCATGGCTACTGAACAGAGTTCCTTTTTCCAATTAATCAAAATTAATTAATCAAAAAGAAACTAATTGCTTGATGCAAATAAATAAATGTACTTAGGACTGTATATAATAATTAAAGAATGCTATATAAAAAGGAAAAAGTGAAAAATAGAAAAGTTTAATAAAATAACGCGATGATGTTACATTCCTAAGAGTATTGAAATAATTAGGTCATAATTCATGTTAGGAACTTGTAATCGTGACGTAGCCTGCCTCAATTTAAAAGCATATTTGATTTCTAATCGTTTGAACACATTGAAGAGAAATGAGAATTTTCCAGACTCTTAAAATTTACAATGGAATAATGGACTTGAAATTAATTATACATAATATTCAGGTTCTTCAGGCGTTACTTCTCATATTTATGAAAAATATATTGCTTAAAAGGCTGTGAATAAATAATGGCTCATCGTACGAGAAAATATCACAAAAGTATAAAGTTTTACCTTAAGTGTCAAAAATTATTTAAAATATTTTACACAAATTTAATATGCTCGTTAAGGGTAAATGATATTCTATGACGTAATCAAAATTTGACCTTTTAATGTAAATTTTGTCCGCCATATTATTTTTAAACTAAAAAAGTTAGCGTGTCGAAATTTTGGGAGACGGAAGAAAATATATGAGCTGACATCGGTTGGG
>JAABKJ010014653.1:0-10072 GCA_011634705.1 Andricus grossulariae
TATAATAAATACATAATAAATCAATAATTTTCAACAACAAAAAATTAAATAAAAAGTGTACTAGTTGATATTTTCACCAAAAACTATTTTAATTTTTAATAAAAAACTATTATCTTAAACCAAAAATTAAGAATTTTCAACAAAATTTTATAACAAAATGGAATAGCTACATTTTTATTTCAAAAAATTAATTTTTATGAAAAAAAACGGATTTCCAATAAAATTGGTTAAAGTGTTAACCAAATAAATGAATTTTTAATTAAAATGATGCATCTTTGATCAAAAAAATTTATTTGTAATCAAATAGTTGAATTTTCAACCCAAAAGATGAATTTTTTATCAAAAAATTAAATATGTATAAAAAAAAATTTGAAAGAAAAATGGAATATTGAAGTTTCTAGTTAAACAAATTAATTTTCAATTGGAAAAGAAAAATATTTTCAACCAAAGAAATAAATATATATAATAAAAAAATAGAATAGTTTAATTTTAAGTTTTAGAAATACATTTTTAACCAGATAAAATAAACTTTCAACAAAATAGTTCAATCTCCAACCAAACCGATGAATTTTCAACCAAAACATTTATTATCTATAAAAATAAAAAAATCGAAGAAAAATGGAATAGTGAAATTTTTAGTGACAAAAATTAATTTTCAATAAAAAAAACTAATTTTCAACGAATGAAATAAAATGTCAACAAAAAGATTATTTTATACTAAAAAAGAATAATTATTAACAAAATACATGCATTTTCAACCGAAGAGGTTAACTTTATACCAAAAAAAGACAAATTTTCAACAAAATAGATGAATTTTTAATTAAAAAAGATTAATTTTCAACAAAAAATAGAATAGTTTAATTTTCAGCTAGATAAATAAGTTTTTAAGCAACTGAAATAAATATTCAACGAAATAGTTTAATTTTCAAACAATCAAATGAATTTTTTACCAAAAAGATTAAATGTCTATAAAAAAAAATTCGACATGGAATGGAATGGTTAAATTTTTAGTAGAAAAAATAATTTTCAATAAAAAAACTCAATTTCATTCAAGGAAATGAAATCTTAACCTAAAAGATTAATTTTCTACCAAAAAAACAATAATTTTTAACAAAAGACAAGAATTTTCGACTAAAAAGATTAATTTTCTACTAAAAAAAAGACAACTTTAAAAAAAAATAGGTGAATTTTCAACTGAAGAAAATAAATTTTCAACAAAAAATAAAATAGTTTAATTTTTAGTTAAAGAAATAAGTTCTTAAGTAAATAAAATAAATTTTCAAATGAATAATTTAATTTTCAACCAAACAAATGAATTTTCTACTAAAAAGATTAAACGTCTATCAAAAAAAAATTTGACTACAAATTTAGTTAAATTATTAATTGAAAAAAAAACTTTTCAAGTAACAAAAAAAATAATTTTAAACCAAAAAAATTATATTACCACCAAAAAAGAATAAGTTTTAACCAAATAAAGAAATTTTTAACCAAATATTTTCATTTTGAATGGAATTTTTCAACCTAATACAAAGTTGAATTTTCAAACGAAAAGGTGAATTATTCACCAAGAAGATTAATATTCTACAACCAAAGAACAAACATAATTGATTTTCAACAAAAGGAAGGAAATTTTCAATAAAATAGTTAAATTTTTAAGCTAAGGAATTAATTTTGCAATAAAATAATGAGTCTTCAACCAAAAAAATTAATTTTTAACCCAATAGTTGAATATTCCGCCCAAAACATAATTTTTCTACCAAACAAGGGCAAATAATTAAAATAGATGAATTTTCAACCAAGAAGATTGAATGTTTATCAAATAAGATAAATTTTCCAGAAAAAAAAATTATTTAACAACCAAAAATATTAATTTTCTACCAAAAAAGATTAATTTTTAACAAAATACATGCATTTTCAACCAAATAAAAAAATTTTTAAGGAATTTGCGAACTAATAGTTAAATTTTCAACTAAAGAAATAATTTTTCAAGCAAAAAGGTGAATGAGTCACCAAGAAGAATAATATTCTACCACAAGAGACAAAGTTTTAACAAAAGACATTTTAAGCAAAGTAATTAATCTTGAACTAAATTAATGAATCTTCAACCAAAGAAATGAATTTGTAACCCAATAGTTGAATTTCAAACACAAAAGATGCATTTTCTACAAAAAAAATAGACAAATTTTCAACAAAATAGATTAATTTTCAACAACACAGTTAAATTTTCAACAAAATAGATGAATTTTCAATTAAGATGATTAAATATCTATCAAAAAAGATAAATTTTCGACAAAAAATTGAATAGTTGAATTTTCAGTTAAAAAAAAATTATTTTCAAGTAAAAGGAAGACTAATTTTCAATTGAAGAAACGAATTTTCAACTAAAAAGATTAATTTTATAGCAAATAATATTGATTTGTAATAAATTATATTTTTATGATTTAGATTTTATTTTAAAAGATTGAATTTAAGCTTAAAAAATTTCAAAATATGTCGAAAAAGAATCCGAAAGATTTTAAGACAATGTTTTTAATTTTTGCATGATTAAAAATTGTCGAAAAAATTTTCATTATTTCATCAGATATTTAAAAGTTGTCTATGTTTCGAAAAGATTCAAAAACAATTCAAAATTTGAAAACATTTTGAAAAATTTGAAACAAAATGTAGATTTTTCAAGACTTTGAAATAAAATTTTGAAGCTTTTTAAGGATTTTGAAAGGTTTTAAGATAATAAAATTTTTTTCTCACGATTTTTGGAAAAATTTAAATTGATTATTCACTTTGAAAGGTTAACTTCAAGAAAATATTTATAAAGATTTTTAAACATTCCAAAAGAATTCCAAACTTGTCAAAAAAGAATCTGCAAGTATTTAACCTAATTTTTTTAACTTTGCAGCAGATCTTTTTCCACAATTTTAGGAAAAATTCAAATCATTTTAAAAGGTATTTAGAAGTTTTTAAAAGATTTAAAAAATAATTTTAAATTTGAAAAAATTTCAAAAAACTTGAAAAAACGTAGATTTTTGAAGATTACGAAAGAAAATGTTGAAGTTTTTTTTTTTAAATTTTCGAGGGTTTCAAGATAATAAAAAAAATTTCCTAAGATTCCTAGGAATACTTAAAGTTTTTCTCTATTTTGAAAAATTAATTTTAAGAGAATATTTAAAAAGATTTAAAAACATGTCAAAATATTTCTATAATTGCTAAAAAAGAATCCACAAGATTTTAAAACAATTTTAGGAATAATTTGAGTCATTTTAAAAGATATTTCGGAATTTTAGAAGTTTTCAAGAGAGTAAAAATATTTTAAAACTTTGAAAGCTTTCTGAAAATTATTAAATTTTTTTTATTTTTTCGATGCGTCAAAGAGTCCTACATGTCTTTTAAAGTAACTGAAAATTTTCCCAAAATTTTACAAAATCCTGTAAATAAAAAAAATCTTAGAAATGTTCTAGATACTTTTTCGAAACATATTAAATCTTCAAAAATCTTTTTGAATTTTCTCGAGACACATAGGAAAATTATATTTATATAACTTTGAAGCAAATAAATATATTTAAAAAATAAAGTCATTAGAAATTTTTATTTTGTATTAAAAAATATGTTTTTCCTTCAAATTATAAGTTGCTTCAAATTATTTTTCTTTCTATACTGAAAAATCTTTTTTCGTTGAAAATTTAACAATTTTCTTGAAAATTCGTCTTTTTGGTTTGTTAATTCATCGGTTTTGGTAAAAATTTAATATTTTTTTTATTAAAATCGCAACTGCTTGATTTAAAATTAAAATATTAGTATTTTGTTGAAAAATTATCTAACTCGTAAAAATTTAAACTATCTTCTTAAAAATTTACTTTATTGGCTGAAAATTCTAAATTTTTTAAAATAAAATTAATATAGATACAGTATTTCATCAAATATAAAATTCTCGAAATTCCGAAAATTTCAAGTCGAAATATATTGTATTTTCAAGGAAATAGATGAATTTTCAACCCAAAGATGAATTTTTTAGAAAAGGGTTGTATTTTTAAATTAAAAACTCGAATGATTTATAAAACAGTTGACTTCAAACCCGAAAGTTTAATTTTCAATCAATTAGTTAAATTAAAAAAATGAAATTATTTTTAACGAAAAAATTGCATTAAAAATCAAATAGTTGAAAACTTTTAGGTAAAAGAAACCAATTTTTAACAAAGTAATTGAAGCATGAGACAAATAGTTAAATTTTTAACCTACTAAGATGAATATTCAACCAAATCATCAAATTATCAAACAAAAAAGATGAAACTTTAACCATATAGTAGAATTAAACATTTTTAAACATAAATTAACTTTCAACCAAAATTTTTAACCAAATAATATATTTTTTCACCAAAAATATAGTAGCTATAAATTTTTCTTTCAGATAAAAAAACATTTTTAATCATAAAAAAAATTTGAAACCTTCAAAATTGAAAAAAAAAAATGAAATTTTGATTTTGAGTCAGGTGAGTCCGAGCCCTGCCTGTACACAATTTTAATATCTATTTAAAATATGTAATTCTTACCCACTAAACCTTGCAGCTTTATAGAAAATTTTCTATTAAAAACCTTTTCAGTCAGATATTTCACACAATAATAAAAACAGGGATCACAGTAGTTTAGCAGTAATCATCTCAGATTTTCATTTTTCTATTTTTTTTTTCATCGGAAGATAAAAAAAATTGAATAAAAAAAAATCCTGGAAAAAAATTCCCTGACAATTCCAGATTTTTCCAGGTATTTCAAGTTTTTTACAGACATAATTTTTGAAAGTACGGAGCCATTAAAATATTTTGCATTTTTTTAAACAATCGACTCGGAATATTTATACAGTTTCGCGAGTTTATTATAAATAATGTTTTTTTAAGTTTGTAGGGATTCAATTAATATTTTTTATTTAGATTTTACAAAGCTTTGACAAATTGTATTACAAGATATTCCTAAATAAATTTGCATTATCGATTAACTAAGTAACTAAATAATACTAAAAACATAATTAATTTCTTGAATTTGTCTCCAAAGTCCATGAATTTGAGTAGCTCAAAAAAAATTTCATTTTATTTTCTTGTACGTAAAATTCAGTGCATATTTAGGTAAAATTAATGTGGATACTATATTAAATTCGATTTAAAGAAGATAGATGCATTTTTAACTAAATAAGTTGAATTTTCAATCAAAAAGATTCATTTTCTACCAAAAAAAGACAATTCATAAAAGAAATACATGAATTCTCAACCAAATAGTTGAATAAATAAATACATACCAAATAGTTGAATTTTGATTTTTCAACAAAATACATGAATTTTCAACGAAATAGTTGAATTTTCCATTTAAAAAGACAAATTTTCAACCATTTAGTTGAATTTTGGACTAGAAAATATCAATTTTCGATTAAAAATGGAATAATTAAATTTTTGGTTAAAAAAAAATAAATTTTCGAGCAAACTGATGAATTTTCAAGGAAAATTATAAATCCTCGACTGAAATAGTTGAATTTTAAACTAAAATTATGAAATTTAACTGGAATACTTGAATTTTCCACTGAAAAGATGAATTTTCAAACAAGAAGATTAATTTTTTACCAAAAAATACGACATTTTAACAAATTATATGAATTTTTAACAACAGAAGATAAATTTACAACTTAATAGTTGGATTTTTAACTAAACAAGATCAATTTTCAACCAAAAATGGAATAGTTGAATTTTCAGTTTAAAAAAATCATTTTCCACAAAAAAAACAAAGAAATTTTCAACCAAAGTGATGAATTTTTAACGAAAATGATGGAACTTCAAGTGGAATTAGATGAATTTCAAAACAAAAAGAATTTTTAACAAAAAATTTCAACTCTCAAACAAGTATTTTTATTTTCCACCAAACAGATAAATTAGCAACAAAAATGGTGAATATTTAATTGAAATACTTCAATTTTCTACGAAAAAGAAGAATTTTCAAACAAAAAGATTAGATTTCAAACAAGAAGATTAATTTTCTAGCAAAAAGACGATTTTTCAACAAAATACAAGAGTTTTCGACGAAATAGTTGAATTTTCAATTTAAAAAGACAAATTTTCAACCATTTAGTTGAATTTTGGACCAGAAGATATCAATTTTCGATTAAAAATGGAATAATTAAATTTTTTGTTAAAAAAAATTAATTTTCGAGCAAACTGATGAATTTTCAAGGAAAATTATAAATCCTCAACTAAAATAGTTGAAATTTAAACAAAAAAGATGAATTTTCAAATCAGAAAATTAAATCTCTTCCAAAAAAGACGATATTTTAACAAATTAAATTAATTTTCAACAAAACAAGACAAACTCACCACCTAATAGTTAAATTTTGAACTAAACAAGATCAATTTTCAACCAAAAATAGAGCTTAATTCTCAGTTTAAAAATTTAATTTTCAATCAAACTGATGAATTTTCAACCAAAATGATGAATCTTCAAATAGAATAGAAGTCTCAACTAAAAAAAATGAACTCGCAACCAAGAAGATAAATTTCTACAAAAAAATACGAATTTTCAAAAAAATACATGAATTTTCAAGCAAAAAAGATAAATTGTCAACCAAAAATGGAAAAGTTTTCAACATGAGATAAATTTTCAACTAAGAAATATTTTTCAGTCACGAAAGAGAAAAAATTGCAAAAAAAATGTTGAATTTTCAAGCAAAAAGATTAATATTAAACTAAAATTATGAAATATTTAACTATTAAATTTTCAGTTAAAAAATAATAACTTTCAACCAAAAATGAAAGAAATTTTTAACAAAATGAAAAGAATTTTGAAAATTATGATATATTCAACCATTATATTTTCAGTCAAAAAAAAAGAAAAAAAAAAAAAAATCAACCAAAAACGACACAAATTTTCAACTGAAACTAGGAACCCTTAATTTGAATAGATGATTTTTAAACCAAAAAGATTAATTTTCAACCACGAAGATTAATTTCGACCAAAAAAGACGAATTTTCAACAAAATACATGAATTTTCAATTAAAAAAGATAAATTGTCAACCAGAAATTGAATGGTTAAATGTTTAGTTTGAAAAATTAATTTTCACAAAAAAAAGGTTCTTCAACAAAATTGTTAAATTTTCAAACAAAGAGATAAATCTTCAAAAAAAAATTGATTTTTGAACCAAAAATGGAAGTCAAATTTAAAGTAAAAAAATTTGAATTTCAACAAACAAAAAAAAAACGAATTTTCCCCACAATATTTATTGGTCAACCAAAGGAGATGAATTTTGAAACCAAAAAAGACCAAATTTTCAACTAAAAAAGATAATTTTTCAACCAAATGGCGAATAGCTAAATTTTTAGTTAGAAAATTAATGTTCAATCAAATCAATTAATTTTTAACTAAAATTATGGAATATTCGACTAGAATAGTTACATTTTCAGTTTGAAAAAAAATTAATTTTCAACCAAAAAAAACTACAAATTTTCAACAAAAAAATTCAAATTTCAACTGGAATAAATAAATTTTGAGAAAAAAAAAATTAATTTTCAACCAAAACAAAAACGAATTTTCAACAAAATAGATCATTTTTCAATCAAACAGATGAATTTTTAATTAAAATGATGAATCTTCAAATAGAATAGAAGTTTCAACTAAATAAAATGAATTCGTAACCAAGAAGATTAATTTCTATAAAAAAAGACGAATTTTCAACAAAATACACGAATTTTCAATTAAAAAAGATAAATTGTCAACCAGAAATTGAATAGTTAAATGTTTAGCTTGAAAAATTAATTTTCACAAAAAAAAAATAAATAAATCAACAGAATTGTTAAAATTTCAAAGGAGATAAATCTTCAGCAAAATAATTGAATTTTCAACCAAAAATGGAAGTTTAATTTCAAGTTTAAAAAATTGATTTTCAATAAAAAAAAAAAATTTTCCCCAAAATATTTAAACTTTCAACCAAAGGAGATGAATTTTGAAACAAAAAAAGACGGAATTTTAAACTAAAAAAGATAATTTTTCAACCAAATGACGAATGGCTAAATTTTTAGTTGCAAAATTAATTATCAACCAAATAGACGAATCTTTAACTAAAATTATGGAATATTTATCTGGAATAGTTATATTTTAAGTTTAAAAAAATTAATTAAAAAAAAAACTAATTTTCAAACAAAACAAAAAAACAGTTAAAGTTTCAAATGAAATAAATTTTGAAAAAAAATTAATTTTCAACCAAAACAAAACGGATTTTCAACAAAATAGCTTATTTTTCAACCAAAGGGATGAATTTTAAATTAAAATTATGAATCTTCAAGCAAAGCAAAATTATTTTTAATAAAAGAGTTTAACATTCACCAGAGTAATTAAATTTTCATTTAAAAAAAAGTTCAATTCCGAAAAAAATTTAGCAGTTTATATTTCAACCAAAAAAGATTTTACAGTCAGAAAGAGAAAAAATTGCAAACAAACTATTGAATTTTCAAACAAAAAGTTAAATTTTGAACAAAATAGTTAAACACAGTAATATAAATCTACTTTTACAAATAAATAATCACTGTTTCTAAACCTTATATTTCAATTTATAAAAAAATAAGCACGCTCTCAAAAAAAATTCCCTGAATAACAAAAAATCCTCGACCTTCCAGGTTTTTCCAGGTATATAAAAATGTCCTGACAATTCCAGGACAATTAACTACCTTCGAGTAATCCAAGAAAGTTACATCCAGCCTTCGCTCCAGATCCAGTTCTTTTTTTAACCAAACCTTCCTTGCCTTTTCCTCCAAGATCACCGACAAAAGATAAATGAGAGAGTTCCAAAAAGCTCACCTGTAAATAAATAAATTGATAAACAAATTCCAAACGTCTTATTACTATTGAAATTGTCATCTAAAAAATAATTACAGTTTCAGGGTGTCTTTTGTAGATTTCAATCGTCAGCAAATTGTCTAAATAATCTTCCAAGGCTCTCATTCTATTATTTACATGTTCATAAGGCACTAAAACGTCCGGCTTGTTAGGAAATCTGTAAAAAAATATTACTTTTGACCTTCCTTTTGAAATTGGGGAATTCAAGTAATTGAATTTAGGTTTGAACTGAGAAAAACCTTGGCAGTGATCCTTTTCCTTGACGTTGTTCTCTATCAGCTGACAAATTCTTAAAACTGTGTCTCTTTTCCCGATGACTTTTGGTCGGAAAAGGGATATTTAGACTTGCTCTATATATTTTCAGTTGATTGTGCAGATGTTGTATGTGCTTGTATCTTTTTCGAACAGTCCATACAAATGGGCCATGCTTGAATTCGATGGTATACAAATTTGGATTTACAGGATGTGTTGTCACACTTCGCTCAATGTCAACAATTCTTACTTGAATTTCTTCCCCAGGAATGAACACGTTTCGATTAGGACTTTTGAACTTGATTGGCGGGTTGTGGATAACAGAGAAAGGCAATACGCAAACTCCACGGCGATCTGAAAAAACAAATTTTTGGATATTAATTTAAATAAAGACATTTTTGCAGAGAACAGGGATCACAGCGCAAAAGGATCTCAAAAAAGGGTAACTTTTTCACAAAAAAGGAGAAAAGGGGAAAGATTAAACAATTATTTTTTTCATTTAGAGAAAAAACAATATTTTTATAAGAAATTTTATTGGTGTTACATAATGTTAAATTACTTTTTGGGACGATTAAAAAATCCCAAAAAATAAAATTCTTGAATAATAAAATTCTCGAAAAAAAAATTACAGAATTATAAAATATCCGAACTAGAAAATTATTGTTTACATTCGGGAATTTTTAACTTCTGATATTTTATAATTCGGGAATTTTGTTTTTCGGGAATTTTCAAATTCGGTAATATTATAAAATGTTCGATTTTATTATTCGCGAATTTCACAATTTGGAAATTTTAATTTTCGCGCATTTTATTATTCAGGAAGTTTATTTTTCGGGTATTTTGCAATGTCGGGAATTTTATTTTTCGGGATTTTTCAGTCGTCCCAAATTATAAAATTGTCAAAATATAAAAATCCCGAATTGGGAAATTCCCGAACAATAAAATTGCCGACCATTTTATAAT